>CABHPP010121199.1:17901-33559 GCA_902168425.1 Peromyscus attwateri
ATAGATAGATAGATAGATAGATAGATAGATAGATAGATAGATAGATATAGAGATATACACATACATACATACATATATATATATATGTGTGTATATATATATATCTTACCTAGTTGTCTCTTTGGGAAACTGAGGCACCAATTTAGGGAGGGGGTTTAACCAAGCCTGGCCACTGTGTTACAAATCTGGGGATAGGGTGCTGTGTTGGGGCATCCCTTGTTCTCCCACCCCCAGGCAGCCAAAATCTCCCTGCCTGTCTTTGTGGGGAACTTAAAAGGGGTTTGGTCCCTGTGAGGCAGGGGCAGCTGGAGGGGCCAAGCAGGGGAGGCTAAAAGGGGAAAAAATAAATCAAAGAAGCTCTCTGCTGGCATCACAGACTTGTGACCTGAGTTGTAGCAGCTGTTGAAGCAATTGGTTGGAGAACCTGCGACCCCTGGGAGAGGCAGGGGTCAGAAGAGATTATCTGAGGGTCCTGTGGGCTGGGACAGCTGAGGGTAGGGACAGCTGAGCGGGTAGCTTTTTTTCTAAGAATAGCCACACTGGGTCCCCGAAACCCCGGAGCCCCTTCTTGTGTTTTAAACAAAGAGGACAGGTAAAGTGGAGTCCTCACTGGGACTAAGGTGGGTTGGTCACCACCAAGGACTTTACAGGTTTATGACCCATAGTTGCTTAGGCCCGCCAAGCACACTTTACAGGATTTTTTTTTTTTTTTTTTTTTTTTTTTTTTGGTTTTTTGAGACAAGGTTTCTCTGTGTAGCCCTGGCTGTTCTGGAACTCCCTCTGTAGCCCAGGCTGGCCTTGAACTCGGAGATCCGCCTGCCTCTGCCTCCCAAGTGCTGGGACTAAAGGCATGCACCACAACTGCCTGTCTCAGAATTTTTTTGGAAAGATTTTATTTGATTTTATTTTGTGTGCATTGGTGTTTTGCCCGAATTCATGTCTGTGTGAGGGTGTTGAATCCCAGGAACTGGAGTTACAGACAGTTATGGGCTGCCATGTGGGTGCTGGGAATTGAACCTGGGTCCTCTGGAAGAGCAGCCAGTACTCTTAACCGCTGAGCCATCTCTTCAGCCCTCCAGAATTGTTTTGCATTCATTTATTTATTATGGAAGGGAGGGTCGGCCTGGATTCCATGGCACACATCTGGAGGTCAAAGGACAATTTGTAGAAGTTGATTTTTCCAACATGTAGGTCCCGGGGATTGAACTCAAGTTATTAGGCTTGGTGGCAAGCTCCTTTACCCACCGAGCCATCTCACCAGTCCAACTTTTGTTTTGTTTTGTTTTGTTTTGTTTTGTTTTTGAGGTCCTGAGGATGGAACCCAGGCCTCATGCAAGTGCTCTACCCTGTCAGCCACACTCCCTCCAGCGTGGACCTTGTAGGTGGCAGTGTGTCCCTGAAAAACTCAGACAGTGGACTCCCCTGGGTGGGAGCCAGAAGAAAAAAGGAAAAACTGAGTTACTCACTGTCCAGAAGGAAGAATAAGCCTTACACAGATCATACTGCTGACCATGCCTGCCTCAGTTTCCCCGTCAGACAACTATCACAGGACATCCCCCAGCTCCGGCTGGCTGTCCCCCAGTTCCCAGGCTAGCCCTAACTACTGCCTCTTATCCACAGGGTCTCCCCTGCACAAGCAGGCATCGGGCCCCTCCTCGGCTGGAGCCACCACCGCTGTCTCCGAGAAGCCAAAGGCAGCTGAAGTGGGTGATGACTTCCTGGGGGACTTTGTGGTGGGCGAAAGGGTGTGGGTGAATGGTGTGAAGCCCGGCGTGGTGCAGTACCTGGGGGAGACCCAGTTTGCGCCAGGCCAGTGGGCCGGCGTGGTCTTGGACGACCCGGTGGGCAAGAACGATGGAGCCGTTGGGGGCGTGCGCTACTTCGAGTGCCCGGCTCTGCAGGGCATCTTCACGCGGCCCTCCAAGCTGACCCGCCAGCCCACAGCTGAGGGCTCGGGCAGTGACGCCCACTCCGTGGAATCCCTCACGGCCCAGAACCTGTCCTTGCATTCGGGCACCGCCACGCCCCCGCTCACCAGCCGCGTCATCCCCCTGCGGGAGAGTGTTCTTAACAGCTCCGTGAAGACAGGCAATGAGTCCGGCTCCAACCTGTCCGACAGTGGTTCTGTGAAGCGTGGTGACAAGGACCTCCACCTGGGAGACCGTGTGCTGGTAAGTGTGGGTGGTACCTGGTTGGGCGCACCCCCTTTCAATCTCTACCCCTCACCCCCTCATGGATGAGCTGGACCCCCAGGGGCTGAGCAGAGAAGGGACTCAAAGGGAACGTGAACAAGGTCCGGGCTGAGGCCACATTCCTCATTGGTATCACATAGAATAGAAGTGGAGAAGGCGTGGGTTCTGAAGCCTGCTGCTCTGTGACCCTGGGCCTGTGTATTAACCTTTCTGGGTCGCAGTTCCCACCTGTGTCTGTCAGCTTTTTGTGGCTGTGATGAAATACCCGAGGTGAAAACAACTTAAGAGAGGAAAGAAGGTTAGTTTAAGCACGTGACTTAGGCGGGGGTTCCGTTCCAAGTCGGCCAGCTCCATTGCTTTGGGTCAGGAGGGAAACATCATGGCTGAAGGACATGGTGGGAGAAAGCTAGTCACCTGTGGTAGCTAGAAAGAGGGAGGGGGAGATGGGGGAGTGAAAACCGAGTGCACAGCTTAGGGAGGAGATGTCAAAACACCCACAGTGACTACTTCCTCTGAACAGGCCCCACCTCCTCACAGCCCATCTAGCTATGATCTCATCGTGGGTTAACATGGATGAGTCAGTGCCCTCATGATCAGTCACTTCTCAGTAGTGCCCCCAGCTGGAGACCAAGCCTTCAATGTGTGTGTGTGTGTGTGTGTGTGTGTGTGTGTGTGTGTGTGTGTGTATGGTGGGGCATTTAAATCCAGACCGGTTCTTTCTTTTTTTTCTTTATAGTCAGGGTCCCACCGTGTAGCCCTGGCTGGCCTAGAATTTTCTGTGCACACCAGGCTGGTCTTGCTGAGACACCATGCCCAGCCATAACACTTTTTACAAAATGGGAACTTCGGGGTTGGGGATTTAGCTCAGTGGTAGAGCGCTTGCCTAGCAAGCGCAAGGCCCTGGGTTCAGGCCTCAGCCCTGGGGGAAAAAAAATGGGAACTTCTACCTGGGGCTGTAGCTCAGGTGGTCGTGGCAAGCACAGATCCCCGGGTTTGATCCCCGGCGCCCCATAAAACAACATGCCAGCATACACCTGTCTTCTCAGCACTTGGGAGGTGGAGGCAGGAGGATCTAGGTGAACCTTAGGCTGAGACTGGAGGACAAGATGAGTTCTATCCTGCAGGCCAAGCTGTGCCCCTCCCCTCCCTCCACCCCCCAGCTTCTCTCCAACCTCCCACTTCACCCTCCTGAGGCTGGCAGGCAATATGGCAGCCTCTGTGGTAGAGGGAGGCATCCAGAACTTTCCGTAGGGAAGATGGTCAGTCATCTGAGAAATTGGAGAAGGCTACCACTGAATATAGGGCCATGAATATTCATATCACTACAGATACGCATGTGGTGACAAATATGTGCACATGAATATTCATATGTTCATGAATATTCATTGGGGCAAAAAAGGGCTCTGGGGAGAGTGAAAAACATGGTTACTGAAATAAGAAAGAAGAAAGTGTCCAGACGGGTTAGGAGATGAAGAGAAGTTAGAAGTGGTGAGGCATGTCTGTGATCCCAGCATCTAGGGGGAGAGGCAGGGGGATGGATGGTGAGTCTGAGGCCATCCTAGGCTACAAAGTGATTATCAGTCCAAACTGGGCCGCAGAACAAGACCCTGTCTGAACAAGAAGCCAAGGGCCGGGGCAGTAACTCAGTTGGTAAGTGCTGTACAACGACCTGACTTTAACCCCAGAACCAAGGTGAAAAATTCGGACTGTGGGGGTGCGTGCTTGTCATCCCACAGCTGGCGAGGTGGAGACAGGAGGACCCCTGGGGCTTGCTGACCAGCAGCCTAGCTAAATCTGTCAGCCCCAGGTTCAGTGAGAGACCCTGTCTAAGGTGGAGAGATGAGGAAGCACCTGACCTTGACCTCTGGCCCAGATGTACATGTACATAGTCACATGAACACATACACACAGAGATTTTATACACACACACATGCACACAATGGAACCCTGCCATTTTCAGTAAAATAAATGGAACTGGAGGTTGTGTGAAATAAATAATAAAATAAATGGAACTGAGGTCAAGTGAAAATAACACAAATACAAGGAAAAGATCTGGTTTTCCGAGCAGCGTCGGTGACAGTAACTCATGATAGCATATATTACACACACACACACACACACACACACACTTGAAATGATACCATTAGCCTGTTGTGTATCTAAAGCTGGCCTTGAACTCCTGATCCTCCCGTCTCTATCTCCTGAATGCCGGGATTACAGATGTGCACGCAGGGTTGGGTTCCAGGGCCTCCTGCATGCTAGCGGAGCACTCTACCAGCTAAGCTGCATCCCCTCCCCCCCTCCGTTAACGTATTTTATCAAGAACATTGGAGGGCTCTTCAGAGGCTCCCTTATTAAAAAAAAAAAAAAACAGATGAATACGTCAGGGAATCGAACAACGTTCCCTGATTTGAACGGTGCACACTGTACACACATGGTACGCACAGTCACATTGTACCCATTTGTAAGAACAGCTCTTGTCAGTTAAAAAACAAAAAAAAAGAGGACCAGTGAAGTAGGAGCTATTCTTATGTGTCAGTTAAAAATACATTAAAAGTTTAAAACAGAAGTTGCACAGAAGCCTGCTATTTAAAGAGATGGGCATGATTACAGAATCATCCCACCCGAAAGAGGAAATGATATTTATTTTGGGGGGGAAGGAGAGAAGCTTCTGGACTTTGGAAGGTGGATTGCAGCAGTTCTCAACCTGTGGGTGGTGTAAGACCATCAGAAAACACCGATCTTTACATTATGATTCATGACAGTA
Organism: Peromyscus attwateri; assembly: GCA_902168425.1. Taxonomy (NCBI): domain Eukaryota; kingdom Metazoa; phylum Chordata; class Mammalia; order Rodentia; family Cricetidae; genus Peromyscus; species Peromyscus attwateri. The sequence goes on from CABHPP010121199.1 coordinate 22,861, forward strand.
ACAAAATGACAGTTAGGAAGTAACAAGGAAAATAATGTTATGGTTGGGGGTCACCACAGCCTGAGGAACTGTATTAAAGAGTCACAGCGTTAGGAAGGTTGAGAAACTCCTGGTGTACTGGTCACTATTTTGTTTTGTTTTTGTTTTTGTACTGGTTAGTTTTTTAATTGTCACAACCTAGAATCAACTGGAAAAGAAGTCTCATGAGGAATTACCCAGGTCACATTGGCATATGGACATGTCTGGGAAGGGGGTGGTCTTGATTGTTAGTGATGTAGAAAGGCCCAGCCCACAGTGGGTGGCACCATTCCCTAGGCAGGAGATCCTGAACAGTAGAAGAACAGAAAAAACTGAGTGTAAGAAGCAAGCCAGGGGGGAATGCATGCATTTGCTCTTGTAGATGTGATGTTTCAATATCCTGCCTTGACTTCCCCACGGTGTTAGATTATAACCTGGAATTGTGAGCTAAATAAACGCTCTCCTCCCCTCAGTTGCTTCTTGTCAGGGTGTTTTATCATAGCAACAGAAAGGAAATTAGACCAGACCTGGTTTTGCAAGTACTTGGGCCTCTAATTTATGTGTCTGTATAGCTTGCAGTTTTGTTTAATTAACTTTTTAAAATAGTGCTATATACTTTTTTGTTTTGATTTTTAAGAATTTTAAAGTGTGTGTGTGTGTGTGTGTGTGTGTGTGTGTGTGTGCATGCACATGTGTACATGAATGCAGGTACCCAGGGAGGCCAGAGAAAGGTGTCGGGTCTTTGGGAGCTAGAGTTACAGGTGACTGTTTCACCGTGTGGGTTCCGGGAACTGAATTCCAGTTTCCCGAGCCAACTCTCCAGTCTCTAAGGATACATTTGATTGGTGAGCGTGGAGGTGCACACCTTTAATACCCAGCCCTCAGGAGGCAGAGAGTGCTCCTCCTACACAGTAAGTTCCAGGCCCGCCAGGCTACATAGTGAGACCCTGTCTTTTAAAAAAAAGAAAAGAAGAAGAAAAGAAAAAAATAATACTCTTTAGTTGTTCTTTGGCAATGTCGTACATGTATACAATGTATCTTGATCATATTTACCCCAACACCCCCCACACTTCTCCAGACCCTCCCCAACAGGTCCCTCCCCCATCTTCATGTCTATTTATTTATTTATTTATTTATTTATTTTGGTTTTTCTGAGACAGGGTTTCTCTGTGTAGTTTTGGTGTCTGTCCTGGATCTCGCTCTGTAGACCAAGCTGGCCTCGAACTCACAGAGATCCGCCTGCCTCTGCCTCCCGAGTGCTGGGATTGAAGGTGTGCGCCACCACCGCCCTATTTATGACCTGCTGAATCCAACTGGTCATAGAAGTGGAGCCATGGGCCACCTACCAGCAGCCACATTCTGGAAGGAAACTGAGTCTTCCTTCCCCAGCAGCTACCAGTAGCTCCTCAGCTAGGAGAGGGGGCGCTCAGGAGCTCCTCCTCTATTTTATTTATTAGTGTGTGTGTGTGTGTGTGTGTGTGTGTGTGTGTGTGTGTGTGTGCACGCATGAGCATGTCACAGCATGGATCTGGAAGTCAGAGCACTGCTTTGGAAATCAATTTTCTCTGTCTACTGAGGGTTTCAGGGATTGAACTCAGGTTGTCAGGGTTGCAACCTGACAGGTTTTACCTGCTGAGCCTTCTCACCAGCCCTACTTTTAATTTTCCTGTGGTGTTGGAATGGAACCTAGGACCTCATGCGTGCTCTACCACTGAGCCACACCCCAGCCCCTCACTGGGGGATTCTAGGCAGGTGCTCTACCACTGAGCCACACCCCCAGCCCCTCACTGGGAGTTTCTGTGCAGGGACTTTACTGCTGGGCCACACCCCCAGCCCTAAAAACTGCTCTTATATTTTTACTGAGAGCATTTACCAAGGCTCTAGCATCATGCAGAATGCTACGTACATACAGTATTTAATTATCATAAAAATTCTGCTGGGCGGTGGTGGCACATGCCTTTAATCCCAGCACTCGGGAGACAGAGGCAGGTGGATCTCTGTGAGTTTGAGGCCAGCCTGGGCTACAGAGTGAGTTTCGGGAAAGGGGCAAAGCTACACAGAGAAACCCTGTCTCAAAAAACCAAAAAAAAAAAAAAAAAAAAAAAAAATTCTTTTGGTAGATGAAGATGCTGAGGTACGGAGAGGTTCTGTAACTTGCCCAAGCTCATGCAACTTACAGCAGGATTTGAGTTCAGATCTGTGTGTCTCTCTCCAAGCCCGGTCCTTCCCCGTAGCAGTCATGTGACCCACTGGAACCCGTGTCCCTCCCAGCCGTCCGTGGGTATCTCCTCTCTCTCATCTGCCCTCTGCCAGGCTCAGCCCGTGTCCCCTGCATCCTCTGGACCTGCCTCTCTCCATGTGCCAACAGGTTGGTGGGACGAAGACCGGCGTGGTACGATACGTCGGGGAGACGGACTTTGCCAAAGGCGAGTGGTGTGGCGTGGAGCTGGATGAGCCCCTCGGGAAGAACGATGGGGCTGTGGCCGGCACCAGGTACGGTGGGCTGTCCTGAGGATTGTCAGAAGGAATGAGGATAGAGGGGGCGGGGAGCGATCGTGGCCGTGTGTGTACCAGACACCGTGATACACACGTGTTTCCTCCCAACAGCATGTCAGGCTAGGCAGGGGGGATGGTCATCCCATTTGATTGACAGGAGAACTAAGGCCAGAGGTCATTGTCACAGGCAAGCACTAAGAGAGTCCTTCTGTTCTGTGTTCCCTTGGCCACAACACAGGGCCAAGTTAGGCGGGAATACTAGGAAGGCAGAAACACGAGTCTCCGTTTACCTCTGTGTTTCCTAAGTGATGCAAAAGAGCTGCAGGTGTCCTGCACTCTCACATCCCTCCCTCCTTTTTGAAACGGTCCTGTGGAGCGAAGGCCAGCTTCTCATTCACTCTGTAGCAGAGGCTGGCCTTGAACGCTGTATTCTCTAGCCACCTCTGCTTCAGGGTTTTTCTTCTCTATGCCAGGGGCTCCCAGGGAATAGAGAGCACCAGCTCTCCATTAGGAGGCAGAGCAACTGAAGTTGCAGCTGGGGTACCCTAGTTTGTAGGCCCATGGGAGCAGTGCCTCCTGGGAGCTCTCATCTTAATTTTGCTGCTGCTTCTGTGTGATGGACAGCAGGTTTCTTAATATTATTTCCAGCTGTAAGTTCTTGGCAGTCCCATATTCCTAACCCCCTGCCTCTATCTCTGGAGTGCTGGGATTACAGGTGTGCACCGCCATGTCTGACTCCTCCATGTGGAGGACTTTCACCTGGGGATGTGACTAGCAGGGCCTAAGGAGAGGCCTGTATCTTTTGGGGCACTGAGATGGAGTGGGAAGCAGGGGAAGACCCCAAGAAATGATGGCGTCACTCTGGCTCTCTTATGCTCCCCAGGTATTTCCAGTGCCCACCCAAGTTCGGTCTCTTTGCACCCATCCACAAGGTCATCCGCATTGGCTTCCCGTCTACCAGTCCAGCCAAGGCCAAGAAGACCAAACGTATGGCCATGGGCGTCTCGGCCTTGACCCACAGCCCCAGCAGCTCTTCCATCAGCTCCGTCAGCTCCGTGGCCTCCTCCGTGGGGGGCCGGCCTAGCCGTAGCGGCCTGGTAAGTGTAGAAGTTGGGGAGTTGGAGAAACTCTGATAGTAAGGGTGGAGGTAGGATCAGGGGTCTTTCTGTCCCCAGCTTGCTGATTCCAGGCATCCCTCGGTTGGGGTGGGGTTGGGGTGGGGGGTGGGGGGGTGTGATCTTTTCATAGGAAAAATTGATCCGCTTACATGTTTTGTTATTGTTACGGCTGGTTCCTTGGTCACCTTCCCTGGGTAAACAGTGTGGGGTAGAGATATAGGCAGGGAATTCCAAAAGGCTCTTGGGGACCCTGGGTGAGGAGAGGAGAGGAAGCCACTCGGGTTTGGGTGGAAGGACTTCAGAACCGCTTGGTCTAGAGTGGAGCTGGCCAAGGTGAGGCAGCCCTGTTGAAAGGGGAACCTCAGCCATCGTGTTACCTTGGAGGGTGAGTCAGCAAGTGAGTTTAGGGCATCCCGGGGGCACTGACAGGAAAGCGCAGGGCTTCCCGTTCTGTGTTAGTCTACGGGAGGCCAATGAGAGCAAGCTGAGCTACGCCGCCAGTATCTTGAGTCCCACCCGTGCCCACTCTCTCCAGCTCACGGAGACCTCCTCCCGCTACGCCCGGAAGATCTCAGGCACCACAGCCCTGCAGGAAGCCCTGAAGGAGAAGCAGCAGCACATCGAACAGCTGCTGGCGGAGCGTGACTTGGAGAGGGCGGAAGTGGCCAAGGCCACCAGCCACATCTGCGAGGTGGAGAAGGAAATCGCCCTGCTGAAGGCACAGCATGAGCAGGTGGGTGGCTGGCGGGCTCCAGGGTGCGCAGAACACCTCTTCCCAAAGGGCTGGAGAAGCTACACGTGGTCACGAAAGCTGGAAACCCAGAGCACATGGCACCACCTAGAGCCAGCTCAACAGCTTGGAAAGTGTCTCTACTAGTGAGCTCAATTGGTTTGGGCCTCTCACAGGCGACTTGTCTTGTTTGAGAGCTCTTCCTTGCTTATATAAGCATAAGGGGAAGGGCCATAGTGAATTTTGTCAGTTTCAGGGACTTCCTGAAGCTAATGAGTTGTGTGTTTCCTGAGTTTTCACCACAAGCTTCTTTACAAGATGGACTGTTTTACTTCCCTTTAGAACAGCCTGCAGTTTAATAGGTTTGCCTCCAAGATAGGATTCCTTTGAGGGACCCATAACAACTTCTCAGCCCTTTGGCCGAGATCAAGTGCGGAACCTGCCTTTAAACCTGTGCGTCCTGGGGCTGGAGAGATGGCTCAGAGGTTAAGAGCACCGACTGCTCTTCCAGAGGTCCTGAGTTCAATTCCCAGCACCCACATGGTGGCTCACAACCATCTGTAGTGAAATCTGGCACCCTCTTCCATATACATAATAAATGAATAAATCTTTAAAAAAAAAAAAAAAAAACCTGTGCGTCCTACTTTTAGTACTCCAGCACCAGCATTTTCTAGGTCAGGGAAGACTTACTTTTCTATTTTTGTTGTTTTTTTAGACAGAGTCTCCCTTTGTAGCTCAGGATGGCCTGGAGCTCACCCTGTTATCCAGGCTAGCCTCAAACTCTTTACATTTCTGCCTTCTCCTCCCTAGTGCTGGGATTGCAGGTGTGAACCACCATACCTGGCTGAGTTTCTCTTTGTCTTGTTTTTGTTTTTCAAGACAGGGTTTCTCTCTGTAGTTCTGGCCGTCCTGGAACTTGATTTGTAGACCAGGCTGGCCTCGAACTCAGAGATCCACCTGCCTCTGCCTCCCGAGTACTGGGATTAAAGACGTGCACTACTACCGGCTGACCAGTTTTTCTCTTTTTCTAAAAACCTTTTGGTACATTTTAGTTTATTTATTTTGTGAGAGAAGATTGTGCCACAGTGTGCATGTGGAGGTCAGTGGACAATTTGGGGGCCTCTGTTTTCTCTGTCTGTCATGTGGACACCATGGATTGAACTCTGGTCATCAAGCTTGGCGCCTGTATCCACTGAGCCATTTTTTTTCTCCCCCCCACTTTGGTGATAGTTGAGGTAGTGGGGTTGAGGCATACGTAGCTCAGTGGTAGATCACTTGTCTCGTGTGTATAGACCTTAGGTTCAGTCCTCAGCATCACACACACACACACACACACAATTGTAATTTGTTGAAATTCTCCACGCTGTGTCCAGATTCTTAACTGAAATGGTCCATCTCTGGGGATAAGACTGTTCATGTTTCAGATAATGTTTTGAGGCGCACACATCCATGGAGAGAGCCCCTTACCCTAAGCCTAGGGTTTATGTATCCTGTCCTTCATTCCTGATGTTTGTGTGAATGCATTTTTGCAATAATAGAGATCCAGCCTTGGGGTTTATACATGTTAGGCCTATGTTCCACCACAGAGCCAAATTTCCCAGTCTCCTACTTTTCTTTCTTTCTTTTTTCTTTTTCTTCAGACAGTCTTACTGCGTAGCACAGGCTAGGCGAACTCAAGCGTCTCCCCTCCCCAAGTGCTGAGATTACAGGGCTGTGCCGCCACACCTGACGTAATGCTTGTCTGGTGTGTGAGGTCCTGTTCTGGGCCCCTGGGCCCATTTGTGAGCTAGCTCATCCTTCCCCGGACGCTTGGGGACTTGGATTAATATGGTCACCTCAGGGCGGGGATGGAGTTTAGTGGTGGAGTACTTGCCTAGAGACCCCAGTGAAGGACTGGGGGCGTGGCTTAGCATTAGCGCACTTGCCCAGAATATGTAAGGCTCTGGGTTTGATCTCCAGTATTAAAACAAATAAACAAAAAGCCAACTGTCATAAAGCCAACCTCATATATATGCTCAGAGGAACCTAGAGCATACACACACACACACACACACACACACACACACACACACACACACACATCGTGGGGCCTCTGCTTCCTTCCCTGCTGGGTCTCCCCTCTTCATATCTGGTTCACTCTCCCTGCCTAGCTGGGGCCGGCAGGGAACAGGGGCCTCCTCTCCTACACCTCCCCTGCTTCTGTCCTGTCCCCAAGCGCAGGCTGGAACTGACTTGACCCTGTCCTGGCCTTGCTCTGCCTGGGTCAGTATGTTGCAGAAGCCGAGGAGAAGCTGCAGCGGGCGCGGTTGCTGGTGGAGAACGTGAGGAAGGAGAAGGTGGACCTGTCCAATCAGCTGGAGGAGGAGAGGAGGTACGTGCCGGTCGCCTGCGGGGCCAGAGTGAGGCATTTCAGAGCCCAGTGAGTAAGTGGGGGTGGTGTGGGGAGCTGGGCGGAGCAGCATAGGCCTGTGTGTAATCTTACCACTTGGGGGCTGAAATAGGTGGAATCAGTAGTTCCAGCCTAGCCTGGGCTATGTACTGAGTTCAAGGCCAGCTTGGGCAACCAAGCACAACAGCCTTCAAATAAAAACAAACAAGAAAAAGAAAAAAAAAAAAAAAACAATGTGGTCGGGGATGTAGCTCAGTTGGTAGCTTGTCTAGCATACACAAAGCCCTGGTTTGAGTCCCAGCACCACAAAAACTGGGAGTGGTGTTCCATGCCTGTAATCTCAGCATTCAGAAGATAGAAGGAAGATCAGGAGTTCAGGGTCCTGATCAGCTTGGTAGTGAGTTTGAGACCAGCCTGGGCTACATAAGATCCTGTCTCAGAAAGAAAGAATAAAACAGCAAGAGCGCCGGGCGGTGGTGGTGGTGGCGCACGCCTTTATCCCAGCACTCGGGAGGCAGAGGCAGGCGGATCTCTGAGTTCAAGGCCAGCCTGGGCTACCAAGTGAGTTCCAGGAAAGGCACCAAAGCTACACAGAGAAACCCTGTCTCAAAACAAACAAACAAACAAACAAACAAACAAACAGCAAGGGCTTGGACCAGGTATGATGGCTCAGGTTTATAAGCCCAGCACGAAGGAGACTGAGGCAGGAGGATTGCTGACAGTTTGAGGATAGCCTGGACTACATAGCAAGATGTTATCTAAACCCTTCTGAAGAAAGAGCTGTGGCTGAGTGAGAGGGCGCCTGTGGAGCCTGCAGAAGCCTGAGTTTAGTCCCGAGGCAGGAATCGTGGCCTTGGGTTCTTTTTTAAAATTACTTAGAGCCAGGCGGTGGTGGCGCACGCCTTTAAACCCAGCACTCTCGAGGCAGAGGCAGGCGGATCTCTGTGAGTTGGAGGCCAGCCTGGTCTATACAGAGTGAGTTCCAGGACAGCCAGGGCTACACAGAGAAACCCTGTCTTAGAAACAAACAAACAAACAAAAACAACTTTGTGTGTGTGTGTGTTCGCTCATGTGTGCATGTGTTCACTGAGTGAGTTTTCCCCCCAGTCTCCATTTTTTTTTTTTTTTTTTTTTTTTTTTATCCCATGAGGCAGGGTCATCCTGTGCACTTTAGACTAGCCTCCGACTCATGATCCTTCTGCCTCGGCCTCCTGAATGCTGGGATGACAGGTGTATGACACTTCACCTGGCATGTCTATCAATTAAAAACAATTTATTTGTGTCTAATTGGGTGGCAGGGGGCATGTGCGTGGACATCAGAAAACAACTTATGGGCACCCGTTCCTTTCACTGTGTGAGTCCTGGGGATCGAACTCGGGTCGTCAGGCTTTGCGGCAAGCACCTTTCCTCACTGAGCCATCTTGCTGGCCCATATGTCAATTTTTTGAGACTGCCCCAGGGATGGAACAGAAGTTCCCCCAACTCCTGGTTCCCTAGAAAAGCCCTTAACAAAGGTCAGGGACAGGAGCACACTGATGGGAAGCACCCATGGAAAGATGCAGGCGTTTGTCCATCAGCCCCAACCAGAGACACAGGGCCTGTCTTGTTCCTGGGTCGCCTGCTGGAATACAGAGCTGGTCTTGTCACCTCCTTCCCAAGAGGTGACAGTTTATGTATGGCCCTTCCTCCCCCCATGCTGGCAGCAGCCCCTGGTCTTGACACCCCCATTTGTATCTGTTTTGGGCATTCAGCCGAGTCCTGCAGTTACTGTCTCACTAGGGGAAATGAGGGTTTATTTATATCTGCATGAGATGGTAGTCCGGGCCTACACATCTGGTTCCCATGGCGATGCATCTCATGCCAGAAAACAAAAAAAAAAAAAAAAAAGCCTTTTAAGGCATCATGAGGTGGGGGCTGGGAGATGGCTCATTTGGTAAAGTGCCTGCTGCGAAAGGGCCTGAATCCAGATCCCTAGCTATAAGACGGGCATGGTCACACACGTCTGTACAAAGCCCTGCAGACCCCCAGAGCTCCCTGGCCAGACGGTCTATCCAGTTATCGCCACCAGATTCAGTGAGAGACCCTGCACCTTTCCACACATTGCTGGGGAGGCAGAGGTAGGCGGATCTCTGTGAGTTCGAGGCCAGCCTAGTCTACATAGAGAGTTCCAGGCGAGGCAGGGCTACATAGCGAGACATTGTCTCAGAAGAACCAAAACAGCAATAATAAGAGCCCACCAAAAAAGAGAAAGTGGAGAGTGATAGAGAACACCACCCTGATGGAGCTCAGCGGGTAAGAGCGCTCTCACCACAAACTGTAGGACCTGAGTTCAAATCCCCAGCGCATGTGTAAAGCTGGGTGTGGCCACATGTGCCTGTAACCCTAGTGATGGAGGGATGGGGCAGAGCCACGTGGAACCCTGGAGCTTGCTGGTTGCCAGTCTAGCTTCAGGTTCGGTGAGAGACCCTTCTCAAGGGAATAAGACAGAATGACAGAGCGGGATACCTACCCAATGTCCTCTTCTGGCCTCTGGGCATATGTATACACATGTACGTATGTGTACACACACACACACACACACACACACACACACACACACACATGCACGCATGCACGCACACCATCAAACCATGGTCTCCTGCACTCACATACATAAACTATGTACAAGCTCAAACGATTTTTTTTTTTAATTCAAAATAAGGCATCATGGGAACTGTGTTCACCAAGGGCCTAGGTGCAGGTCCCAGCATTGCTTTCTTACCTCAGTTACCTTACAGGTCCTGTCAGCTGTCAGCAAGCCCCATTTGTAAATGGCAGTGTGAGGTAGTGCCGTGTCCCTGGCCTGTGCTTCTTTGGCATGTGTATGGGTGAACGTGTGTCCCTGAAGGGAGCCCCTGACTCCTGCGGTGAGATCCAGGGGGAACTTCTATATCAGTGGGCAGCCCAGGGAATGCATGATGGGACCTCAGCTCTCAACTTTGAGGATGAGAGTGGAGTGAGCAAACAGGAAGCCCCCTGGCCTCCCTCATCCTCTTTGCTAAGATAGGGCCACATGGCACAGTATGCCTGCTGAAGAGCCACCCTTCAGCCACTGTCCTGATTTGGTGTTTTGAGGCAAGGTCTCACTATGTAGCTCAGGCTGGCCTCCATCTCCCAGCCCTCCTGCCTTGACCTCCCAGGGCTGTGCACACCACACCTAGCTCAGACTGTTGTCCTTTATGGCCATCCTGAGAGGAAGGAGGCTTGTATTCAGTGCAGTAGGCTTCCAGAAGGTTCTGCCCGTCCTCAACTGCAGGATTCCAGGTAGTTCCTGGTTATGTGGGGACAGACCTTTTGAAGTTTAAGCTTGGTCCCTGAATCTTCTGATGCTGTCATCTTTCTTTTTTTTTTTTTTTTTTTTTTTTTTTTGGTTTTTTCGAGACAGGGTTTCTCTGTGTAGCTTTGCGCCTTTCCTGGAACTCACTTGGTAGCCCAGGCTGGCCTCGAACTCACAGAGATCCGCCTGGCTCTGCCTCCCGAGTGCTGGGATTAAAGGCGTGGGCCACCAACGCCCGGCTTGATGCTGTCATCTTCATAGTTGGCCCTGGTGCACATACATTTGCCTTTGTGCATGCACGTGTGTGTGTGTGTGTGTGTGTGTGTGTGTGTGTGTGTGTGTGTGTGAGAGAGAGAGAGAGACAGAGACAGAGACAGAGAGACAGAGACAGAGAGAAAGAGAGAAAGGAATAGGGCTGTGGATGGAACCAGGGACTTCCCATGTGTTAGGCAAGGGCTCTACCACTGAGCCACACCCCAGCCCCTCCCTGGGGGATTCTAGGCAGGTGCTCTACCACTGAGCCACACCCCAGCCCCTCCCTGGGGGATTCTAGGCAGGGGCTCTACCACTGAGCCACACCCCAGCCCCTCCCTGGGGGATTCTAGGCAGGGGCTCTACCACTGAGCCACACC
>CABHPP010121199.1:33855-51592 GCA_902168425.1 Peromyscus attwateri
GGGATTCTAGGCAGGTGCTCTACCACTGAGCCACACCCCAGCCCCTCACTGGGGGATTCTAGGCAGGTGCTGTACCACCATATCCTTGGCCACCAAAGCCCACCTCTGCCTCTTTTCCTGCCCACAGGAAGGTGGAAGACCTGCAGTTCCGGGTGGAAGAAGAGTCCATCACCAAAGGAGACTTGGAGGTAACGGGTGCAGTCCTCGCCTGCTCACTTAGCACTATGGGCCCAGTCCTTGCCATGGGAAATGGCCTTGGCATTCAGGCAGCAATCCTAGACCTCCGTGGGGAGACCGGGGTGACTCAACGGAAAAATGGGGAAGAGTCAAAGGCCCCCTCTGTGGAGGAGTGGAGGAGGGGCAGGCCTTAGGACATCTGGTGTTAGAAATGGTCATGATTGTGTTCTCGATTGAAGGTAGAGTCGGGACAGACTGAGGTCCCTGACGTTTTAGGTCTTTACCTAACAACATAGGAGCCCGACTCCTAGGATCATGGACATAGGCCTGGCTAGAAGGAGCAGTTGGGATCACAGAATTTACAGATGGCAAAACTAGGGCTCACAGGCTAAAACTAGGGCTCACTGGCTAAAACTAGGGCTTACTGGCTGGGGCTGTATCTCAGCTGGCAGAGTGCTTGCCTGGCACTCATGAGTTCTGGCTTCCATCTCCAGGACCACATAAACCAGGCGTAGTGCCACAAGCCTGTTACCACAGCACTGGGGAGGCGGGTGGAGCAGGATCAAGTTCAAGGTCATCCTCAGCTATCTAGTGAGTTTAAGGCTAGCCTGGGTTACATGAAGGGGGAAAAAAAAAAAAAAAAAAAAAAAAAGACCAGAGCTCAGGAAGGTAGAGATATTCCAATGCTATAACCAGCTAGCAACTGTGGGCACCAGAGACGGCGATTGTTGGGTCCTGGTCCAGCCTGTACCCTCTCCATGTTGCCACCTGTAGGCATGGTGTGAACACAGCCGGGATTGTCCCTAGTGGGTCCTAGTAAACACACTGTGCTGAGTTAGGGATTTCAGGGGGCATCTAGCCCTGCCCCTAAGGCCTGCAGAGACCGCTGAGACCAGGAGACCACCCTTGGTCACTTTTCCTGTTCTGTCTCTTGATGTTCCTTGGAAAGGAGAGCGGTAGAGCTCCTGGAGCGGCCGAGTAGGTCAGCGAGCCAAGCTCTTCCTGTCCTGTCTCTGGCCTGTCCGGTCTCTGGAAGTCACTTCCCTTTGGCAGCCCTCCGCTTCCTCCCTGTAAAATGAAACAGTCGAAGCCCATTGCAGGTGGTCAGGCCCGAGTGTCCGTTCCTGTGGGGCTTGGTTTTTTGGGGGGTGGGTTTTTTGTTGTCTTGTTTTGTTTTGCTTTTGTTTTTCAAGACGGGGTTTCTCGGTGTAACAGTCCTGGCTGTCGTGGATCTTGCTCTGTAGCCCAGGCTGGCCTTGAACTCACTGAGATCCGCCTGCCTCTGCATCCCAAGTGCTGGGATTAAAGGCGTGTGCCACCACCGCCCGGGTTGTGTAAGACATGTTTAAACACAGCTGAGACCCAGTGGTCTGCATGTCTGACTAACTCCCAAGTTCCTGAGGGACCTTGGAAGTCACAGCCACAGGTCATTTCTGGGCTCAACTCAGACTGGTCTGGGCTTGGTGGCACCCTAGCTTTCTAGAGTGGCTGAAGCAGGACGATTGGATGTTCAGGGCTAGCCTGGGCTACAGACCAAGTCCAAATCAGCCTGTACTTCTTAGCAGGATCTTGTCAAGAAAAAAGTAAAAAGGGAGCTGGAGATGTCGGTCAGTCGGTAGAGTGAGTGCTTAGCGTGTGTGAGGCCCGGGGTTCAAATCTCAGCATAGTAGGGCACCTAGTATAGGGAGGTAAAGGCAGGAGAATAGCTGTTAAAGTCATCCTTGGCTACACGGCAAATTCAAGGCTAGTCTGGTCTATATATGGAGTTCTAAGCCAGGCAGGACTACATAGTAAGACTCTGTCTTTAAAACAAAACAAAACAAACAAACAAACAAAAAACTGGACATGTTGGCACACACCTATAATCCCAGACCTCAGGAAGGGGAAGCAGGAGGATCAGGAGTCCAGGGCCAGCCTCAGCTACGCTGTGAGTTTGAGGGCAACCTGGGATAAATGGATAAATGAGACCCTGAAAAGAAGGAAGGAAAGGAGGGAGGGAGGGAAAAGACGAGACCAGCATCCTTACCCAGCCTGAAGCTGTTATCATTTGTGATTTTGTTAACAGCCAAAGGGACAGGACAGGTGGTTGTAGCTGGCTTATCTGATGGGCAGCAGTCCCCCTGCACAGGACAGATGGGTGGGTTTGTGGGGAGAGGGGGGCTGCCAGAACTGAGCCCCCTCCACCTGCTCCCATCAACAGAGGCTTAGGCAATGATGGATTACCAGGAAATGCACACGTGCTCACCGCCCAGGGCGGGCAGTTCAAGGAACTGGAGCCAGGGTGGTGCCAGGTGCTCACAGACCCTTGGTGACTCCGGGTCAGCCTGTCTGTCTCCCGCCGGTCTGTCTGTGTCTCTTACTACATCTGCTCCCTGTTCCATACTGCCAGACGTTACCACCCAGTTATCCCCTGGAGAGAATCTGGTTGGTCCCAGGCCTGCCAATAGGCTGGCACGGGCGTTGAGGCAGGGGGACAGGAAGGACAGTGACCCAGCCGATGTAGCCAGAAGGTCTGTCACATCCAGTTTCCGTTTTTTTTATTCTAAAGACTAAATTGTGACCATGTCTGGAGCAACCAGAATGTGAACCCTGCCAAAGTCCAATTTATCCCCACACAAACTTGGTTTGGTTTGGGTTTTTTTGAGACTGCCCAGGCTGGTCTGGAACTCAGAATTCTCCTGCCTCAGCCTGCAAGTACCAGGATTGCAGGCTGGTAGCTATGCTGTTCCCCCACTCATCTTAAAAGACAAACCTAGAGACTACAGAGAAGGCTCAGTGGTTAAGAGTACTTGCTACACTTCCAGAGAATCTGGGGTTCAGTTCCCACATGGCTCACAGCCTCCTGGATCTCCAGCCCCAAGGGTTCTAGCATGGGGACCTGAACATATACCCATGGGCAGACAGACAGACAGACAGACAGACACATACACACACAATTTTTTTTTTAACATTAAAAAAATCAAAACTAGCTGAGGGGTGGTGGTGCACGCCTTTAATCCCAGCACTTAGGAGGCAGAGACAGGCGGATCTCTGTGAGTTCAAAGCCAGCCTAGTCTACAAAGTGAGTTCCAGGCAGCTAGGACTATTACCCAGAGAAATCCTGTCTCGAAAAACAAAAAACAAACAAAAAACCTGGCACTGCAGAGATGGCTCAGTGGTTAAGAGTACCTGCTGTTATTGCAGAGGACCTGAGTCCCAGCTCAGCTCCCAGCACCCACATGATGGTTCACAACCATCTGTAACTCCAGTTCCAGGGGAGCTGATGCCTTCTAGCCTCCAGAGGCCCTACACATGCATGTTGGTATTATACATACATGCAGACAATGCATTTACACACATAAAATAAATTCATAAATCGGAAAAAGATTTTTATGTCAAAACCAAGGGCTGGGGGTGAGGCTCAGCAGTAGATAGCTTACCTAGAAACCCACATTGGGGACATTGGGGACATGACTCAGCAGAAGAACACCTGCCTAGGACCCCCTAGTTGGGGGCCCACAGTGGAGGATAATCAATAGAGAACCTGAACTTGAATCCCTGGCACTGTTATTAGAAATGGGCATGGCACATGTCTAATCCCTAGCACTCCCATTAGAAACGGGTATGGCGCATGTCTAACCCCATTGCTGAGGAGGCAGAGACAGGCTCCCTGGAGACTGCTGGTTGGCCTAGCCAGTGAGCTCCAGTTTCTGTGAGACCCTGTCTCCGAAAACAGGGTGGAGAGATGGGTTAAGACCTGGTATCCACCTCTGATCTCCACATGTATCTGAACACACACAACGCATACACACGCACGCGCGCGTGCATGCACACACACACCGACATATGCACACACACACACACACACACACACACACACACACACACACACACACCGACATATGCACACACACAAAGTTAAAACTGAAAAATTGAAAGCCTGAACCCTGTCCTAAACAGAACACTTGGTCCCCTTGGGCTGGGTCACCCCATCCATCCTCTACTGTTTCCGTGACTGAACTCATCATTGCTTGTTAGGCCTCCCTCCTCTTCCTCTGCTGAGGGGCTGCTACTAGGTTCCAATCTTTCGGTCTCCACGGCCGGCCACTTCTTCCTGGCATCTGAATATTATCCCCCATTGTCTACGCCCCGTCCACCCCTTCAGACTTGCTGCAGGGCTGAGTGGGGAGGGGAAGGGGGAGGCCGTTGCTTTAACCTGTGTTTCTCTAAGGGTGAGCCGCACCCTCCCCACTCTTCCCGAGACGAACCTGGTTTCCAGTCTGGTCTCCTAGGAGTACCCCAGGGTGCGGGTCCTCCCCGCCTCCCTGCTTACTTGCAGAGATCCATCACGGGCCATCCAAATGCCAACCCTGTGCCACCCAGAGAATGTCCTGCTTTGTTCTCGAATGAAACGGGTGCTGTAAAGAGGGGACAAAAGTGCCCTTGTACTTAACAGAGACCAGGCGTCCTCTGTCCTCTGCAGAGCCTGGGGAAGGGGGGAGGAGGGGGAGGGATGTCGACCAAGCCAGGCTCCGGGAAGGGCAGTGGGTGTCAGGCCAGGCCCCACCTAGGAGGTCTGCTGAGGAGAATCAAGATGGCGTGAGTTGCGTTAGGCAGGGATGGTGGCATGTACCTGTCATCCCAGCGCTAGGGAGGCTGAGGCAGAAGAAGGATTGCAGGTTCAGGGGGTATCCTGGATTACACACGGAGTTCCAGACCAAGCTGGGCATATGGTACAGTCTTCATACGTGGGAAGTGGGGGGGTCAGCCTTGGCTACATAGTGAGCCCCTGTCTCAAAAAAACAACAACAACAACAACAAAAAAAAAACTAAACAAAACAAAATAAAGTCAAGATGATTTGGGAAACACTGTCCTGTTGATTTTTCCCCTTTGAATGCAGGCCTGGGTGTCCTGAAGCCAGGGGTCATTCATTCATTCATCCTGTGTGCAGGATGCTCTAACTAAGACTTCAAGCTGGACGTGAAGGCACATGCCTGCATGTAAAACCAGCACTTGGTAGGCTGTATAGCAAAACCCTGTTTCAAAAGACCAAAAAGAAAACAGGTACACACCTTTGGTCCCAGCACTCAGGAGGCAGAGCTCAAGGCCTAGAGGGGCATCCAAGGCCAGCCAGAGCTGTGCAGTGACAAAAATAAGCGGGGCCAACAAGATGGCCCAGCAGGTAAAGGGACTTGCTGCCAAGCCTGACAGCCTGAGTCTGATCCCTGGGACCCACATGGTGGAGGGAGAGAACCGGCTCCTGCACGTTGTCCTCTGACTGCCCTCATGTGCACTGTGGCATGTGTGCCTGCACACACACACACACACACACACACACAGTGAATTAATAAAATGTTATTAGCAGAAAAGAGAGAGGGGCTGGAGAGATGGCTCAGAGGTTAAGAGCACTGGCTGCTCTTCCAGAGGTCCTGAGTTCAATTCCCAGCAAGCACATGGTGGCTCACAACCATCTATCTGATGCCCTCTTCTGGCATAAAGTTGTACATGCAGATAGAGGACTCATTCTTAAAATAAATAAGTTAAAAAAAAAAAAAAAAGAGAGAGAGAGGGAGAGAGTAAAAAGCTGGGCATAGTGGCATACTCCTTTGATCTCAGCACTCAGGAGGTAGAGGCAGACGGAGCTCTGTGAGTTTGAGGCCAGCCTCGTCTACAAAGCGAGTTCCAGGACTGCCAGGACTGTTACACAGAGAAACTATCTCTCTCTCTTAAATTTATTTAAATACGCACTGGTGTTTTGCCATGGTTTGTCGCATCCCCCGAAACTGGCATTACAGACAGTTGTGAGCTGCCATGTAGGAGCTGGGAATTGAACCCGGGTCCTCTGGAAAGGTAGTTGGTGCTCTTAACCGCTGAGCCATCTCTCCAGCCTGAGAAACCCTGTATCCAAAAAAAAAAAAAGAAAGACCTTTAAAGAAGCCCACAGGCTCCCAGAGCAGCAGCAGAAAAAGGCTGGACCTAAAAGTAATTGGAAGAGCGGGGCAGTAGTGGCGCACGCCTTTAATCCCAGCACTCGGGAGGCAGAGGCAGGTGGATCTCTGTGAGTTCCAGGCCAGCCTGGTCTACAGAGTGTGTTCCAGGACAGGCTCCAAAGCTACACAGAGAAACCCTGTCTAAAATAAATAAATAAAACAGTGTTGGGAAGAAACTGGGGTAGCCATTGCCACCACATGACCAGAGGCTGGCAAGGGATGGTTCCCACAGCCTCCTCTGCCTTGAATTATACTCGCAGCTAGATCACAGTGAGGGGAGGACACCCAGCCCCCCCACACACACACACACCCCACTTCTGAGACCCTCTCTCTCTTCCCCCAAGCGATTCCGGCTCATTGATCTGTTTTCACAGTCTTGTTCACTGAAGATGACGCCTCCTCTCTCTCTCTCTCTCTCTTTCTCTGTTTCTTTCTCACTCCCTTTCTCTCTTTCTCCGGCTTCCTGTTCCCCGTGCCCTCTTCCCCACACCCCTGCCTCCCTTGTCCGCCCCCGCCATCCCCTCCCCCCCTGGGTGGAGCAGACCCAGACCCAGCTGGAGCACGCGCGCATTGGGGAGTTGGAGCAGAGTCTGCTTTTGGAGAAGGCGCAGGCCGAGCGGCTGCTCAGAGAATTAGCGGATAACAGGGTAAACTGCGCCCGCTGGCGGCTGCCACCCCACCTGGCCGGCCCCTCGGCCCCTCGATACCCACACCCTCTGCTTTGGATCGTTTCCTCGGCCGTCGCAATGGCTGCTCTCACTTTTTAGAATTTCCTTCCGTGCTCCCCCTCCTCCGGGAGGGAAATGGAGATTTCCGGTCGGGCTCACTGTGGCCAAATGGTGTGCTCTTAGGGAAGGGGGTGTTGGTCCTCTGGGATTGCTGCCGAGTTCATGGCTCCTTGAGCTCTCGAGGCGTCTCTTTGAGACCTTCCCCTGGGCCCCCTTCCTGTGCATTGCCACAGAGACGCCTCCTGGGAGTGGTGTTGGTGGTCTCGGGTGGACACCGGCTTCCTTTGTCCATGCTGCTGAGGAGGTCAGAGAACGGGAACGCAGATCCCGGGGGCTCTAGCCTAGAGGGTCTTGGGGTGGCAGTAGAGGGCCAACCTGGAGGACTGGGGCTCAGGAAGTGGGCCTTTTCCTACACTGGGATATCCCCAAAGGACGAGACTATGTCCATCTCCGAGTCTGAACATAGCCGTACAGTGTGTCAGGGAGGCCCTGAGAGGCTGCATTTGGGAGAATGGTCCGGTCAATCCTAGGGTGTGGTTCTGTGTTCCACACCCCAGGCCCAGCCGGCCCCTGCACACCTGTTGTACATGTCCCGTCCATATGTCCAGATAGCTGGCCGGTCCAGCTGTGGCTCTGCTGGGAGGAGTTTTGACCAAGCAGCATTGATCAGGAGAACCACCTGCAGACAGATGGAGGCTTGAGGCAAGGGCTCAGTTTCTGCACAGTGGCCGCAGCACCGCAGGGCGCGTGGGTGTCTGGAGACACCTGGGTTCACGTGCACACCGGCCATTGCCTGGTGATCGTACGGCACTGTGTGTGCCAGGATGCGATGGGCAGGAACCTCGCTAGCTGGGTTAGCGCCCGCTAGACGGGCTCAGCCAGACTGCCGGTCAGAACAAGGTTATCCAGCTGGGCATGGTGGCACGTGCCTGTAACCCCAGCACTTGGGAAGCTGAGGCAGGAGGATTGTCGAGATAGGCATACACATAGAGCGTTAGCGTCTAGAAAGTCCTGAACTCAGACTTCTCTCATGCACCGATGGGTTCTGAGTCCACCCGAGCAACAAGGACATGTGGTTTACCCCATCATTTGGGGTACCCTAGGGTCCCCAAGAAAAACCAAGTACCTAGCTATAGAGATAAGCACCTCCCCATCATCTGACTGCTGCCCTCCCCCATCAGGTGTGTCCCCCTGCCTTCAGCCTTGACCACTGACCTGTCTCCCTTTCTCTCATGCTAGCTAACCACGGTGGCCGAGAAGTCTCGGGTACTGCAGCTAGAAGAAGAGCTGAGCCTGCGGCGCGGCGAGATCGAAGAGCTGCAGCACTGTCTCCTCCAGTCGGGCCCGCCACCCCAGGACCACCCGGAGGCCGCAGAGACCCTGCGACTGCGAGAGCGGCTGCTGTCGGCGAGCAAGGAACACCAGCGAGACAGCTCCCTGCTGCAGGACAAGTATGAGAAGATGCTAAAGACCTACCAGGCCGAGGTAGACAAGCTCCGGGCCGCCAATGAGAAGTACGCGCAGGAGGTGGCGGACCTCAAGGCCAAGGTCCAGCAGGCCACCAGCGAGAACATGGGACTCATGGACAACTGGAAATCCAAGCTGGACTCGCTGGCCTCCGATCACCAGAAGTCCCTGGAGGACCTGAAAGCTACGCTCAACTCTGGCCCAGGCGCCCAGCAGAAGGAGATCGGAGAGCTAAAGGCCCTGGTGGAGGGCATCAAGATGGAGCACCAGCTGGAGTTGGGCAACCTGCAGGCCAAGCACGACTTGGAGACAGCCATGCACGGGAAGGAGAAGGAGGGCCTGCGGCAGAAGCTGCAGGAGGCCCAGGAGGAGCTGGCGGGGCTGCAGCAACACTGGAGGGCGCAGCTGGAGGAGCAGGCCAGCCAGCACCGGCTGGAGCTACAGGAAGCACAGGACCAGTGTCGCGACGCCCAGCTGCGCGTGCAGGAGCTGGAGGGACTGGATGTTGAGTACCGTGGCCAGGCGCAGGCCATAGAGTTCCTCAAAGAGCAGATCTCACTGGCCGAGAAGAAGATGTTGGATTATGAGGTGCTGCAGAGGGCGGAAGCCCAGAGCAGGCAGGAGGCGGAGCGGCTGCGGGAAAAACTTCTGGTTGCCGAGAATAGACTCCAGGCCGCCGAGTCCCTGTGCTCAGCCCAGCACAGCCATGTAGGCCGCACTCTGCTCCTGTGGGGCCCGGCTGGGAGGTGGTTGGGAGGGGTGGCCTCTGAGTGCCAGGCAGGGAGCATTTTCCTACAAGTTGCCTGGAGCTAGCCAAAGGGGGCTCCGAGGAGGCCCTTCCATCTCCCTCAGAGTCATGGTGATCATTGGGACCAGCGCGGTCTGAGCTGACCCTGCTTGGTCCTTCATAGACAGGCTTGGAGAGCCGGTGAAGCACCATTTTGCCAGCCCCTAAACCCTGATTGGTTTAGACTGGAGGGCTGAGAATTGGAGAATTGCAAGTTCAAGGTCATGCTCAGCAACTTAGATTCTGTTTCAAAGTTAATTTAAAAAAAAAAAAAATGGGCCAAGGGTGTGGCTTGGTGATAGAGCACTAGCCTAGCATAAGTCCTCACATGTCCTGGGTCCCATCCCCAGCATGACAAAGCAAACACACATGGTCTGTTGAATGGGCTGCCCAGTGTCTCCTGTTGCTCTTCTGGTACCCAGTACTCAGGTGTCACCCCCAAAGTGGGCACACATGCAGAAGGAAGCTCTGCCCCTCCCAGGTCCTTGTCTCATCAGACACCTACCCAGGGACCCAAAGATGTCTCTTTCTTCTGAAGAGGCCACAGCCGCCATGACCTATTTTGTTCTAAATCCAGATGCCCAGCTATCTTATCCTTGCTCCAACTAAGCATGCCCTGTTTGTCCTTGGGGGAGGTCAAGGAGTATGGAGGACCATGTCCACTCCAGCGGGCCCAGGAAGGATGCTTTAACTGGCTCTGAGCCTCACATCAGCTGAGCCCTGCCTTGGTCCGTTTCAGGATTTATTGTGTTTAATTCTGTGTGGTATGCACATGTTGAGTACCAATGCCCATGGAGGCCAGAGGCTTCAGATCCCCTGAGCTGGAGTTCAGGTTGCTGTGAGCCCCCTGATTCGGGTGCTGGGAACCGCACTCAAGTCCTTTGCAGGGGCTGTACACACTCTTAACTTCTGAACCATGGCTCCAGCCTCTAATAACTCATTTAAAACTTACGAGGGAGCCGGGCGGTGGTGGCGCACGCCTTTAATCCCAGCACTCGGGAGGCAGAGCCAGGTGGATCTCTGTGAGTTCGAGGCCAGCCTGGGCTACAGAGTGAGTTCCAGGAAAGGCGCAAAGCTACACAGAGAAACCCTGTCTCGAAAAAACAAAAAACAAAAAAAAAAAAAAAAAAACATAAAACTTACGAGGGGCCAGCTAAGGGCTTAACTATTTAATCCATGAGTCTCCATCTGCAGTACGCTGTTTAGGGAACCAGTTGTCTGTAGCCTTTCTCCCAGGAAGAGCCATTTCTTATTTGTTTGTTTGTCTGAGATAGGGTCTCAGGCTAGCCTCAAACTCACTCTGTAGCTGAGGATAGCCCTACATTCCTGATCCTCTTGCCTTTACCTCTCAAGTGCTAAGATTCCAGATTCGAGCCACCATATTCCACCTTGCTGATATGTGTGTGTGGGATGCATATGTGTGGTAGCCAGAGGTCAGCCTTGGGTACCATCGACTTTGTTTTTTGACACGTTTAACTGGCTTGGAGCACCTGAGGTAGGCTAGGCTGACTGGTTGGCCACCCAGCAACGTCTTATCTGTGCTTCCCAGGGATGGGATTAAAGGTGGTTTTTTTTTGGTTTTTTTTTTTTTTTTTTTTTGGTTTTTTGAGACAGGGTTTCTCTGTGTTTTGGTACCTGTCTTGGACCAGGCTGGCCTCAAACTCGCAGAGATCCACCTGGCTCTGCCTCCCGAGTGCTGGGATAAAAGGCGTGTGCCACCACTGCCCAGCCCAGCTTTTTTTAATGTGGGTTCTGGGACCCAAACTCAAGCCCTACTGAATTCAAGGCAAGTACTTTACCAGCTGAGTCATCTACCCAGATCCTCAGTTTGTATTTTTCAATCAACTGTTTCTTCCTTGGCTTCTGAGTTTATTATTAAATAAGTATTGGAAGAAAGCAGTTTAAGGAAGTCCGTAGGGGAGCTGGCCCTGGGCTCTACTGTATACAGTCAGCTCTTGTTTTATGACTAGAGCATCAAGACCAGTTTCCTGGAAACAGTTGGAAAGATTTCCAACAGCTCTCAAGAAAAGAGGCACCGATTTAAAGTGATAGACATTTTTAGTCAAGGAGATATCCAAACCAGACCTGGTGATACAATACCATAATTCTAGCCACTGAGGAAGCTGAGGTCAGAGGATCACAGGCTTGAGGCTACAGAGTGAGTTGAAAGCTGGTTTATACGACCTAATGAGTCAGCGGTGAAAATGAAAAATTAAAAAGGGCTGAGGTGTGGCTCAGTGGGAGAGCACCTGCCTAGAATCCCCCAGTGAGGGGCTGGGGTGTGGGTCAGTGGTAGAGCACCTGCCTAGAATCCCCCAGGGAGGGGCTAGGAGCATGGCCTATAGCATCCGCCTAATATGGAGAAGCCCTAAGGTCCATCCTTTGTTCCTTACTCCCCCAAAATAGTGTTTCAGAGGCTGTGGGGGAATCCTTTGAGGGAGCTTCTGGAAGCCAACCTGGGCTTCTCTTTAATCAGAAGAGTCTAGGTGTGTGTGCGCGCCCCCTGCTGGCATATTGGGTCCCTGCATCCCCAAAGTCCCTTCTCATAGGTTGAGGTGTAAGTGGGCCTGGGTAGGGTGGCAGGTGTGCCCTCTTACAGGACTGTCCTTTCAGGTGATCGAGCCCAATGACCTTTCCGAGGAGAAGATTCGGATGAAGGAGACTGTGGAGGGTGAGTAGCCTCGGGTAGGAGCCCGGGCTTGGTGGAAAGATAGCTGGGTGCCGCCCTGGAGCTAAGTCACAAGGTCTGTCACCAGCTCCTCATTGAGGCACCTGATGCGGACAGCCACCGCTCCAGGGGAAGATGTCACAGAATCAGGGAAGGAGCAGGCATCTCAGTGTCTCACAAAGCACCTTCCTGTGAGCCCGTGAGGCAGCTCTGCAGGTAAAGACACTCGCTGCCAAGCCTGAGGGGCTAAGTTCGATACCCCGGCTGGCACATGGTTGGGAAGAGACTCGGCTTCTGCAGGTTGCCCTCTGACCTACAAGCTGCTCCACCCACATGCTGTGGCACATCCACGCACACATCTACACCATCAGATAAATAAGTGGAATTTGTAAACAACTGAAAACTGAAGGACGGCCGGGCAGCAGTGGTGGCGCACGCCTTTAATCCCAGCACTCAGGAGGCAGAGGCAGGCGGATCTCTGTGAGTTCGAGGCCAGCCTGGTCTACAGAGCAAGATCCAGGACAGGCACCAAAACTACACAGAGAAACCCTGTCTCAAAAAAAAAAAAAAAAAAAACTGAAGGACCACCTTCCCTGTCTGGGATATTTATAGACACGGGAAGGATGTGTGTTAAAATTTCGAATCGCAGGAACTTCAGTCTCCAAGTGGTGAACAGCTCTTACCTTGCTGATGGTTCGCTCTAGAAAATGGAGTGTGGAGTAAGATGGAGTTGCAAATGTCAGAAGCCTCTTTACCTACTGCTGGCTTTTATAACTTGTTTGGTTTTTACCTTATTTTTAAAAATGAGATGTTAACTAGCCAGGCACAGTGGCACTCACTTAAAATCCCAGCACTAGGGAGGCTGAGGCAAAATTACCATGAGTTCAAGACTAGCCAGGGCTACATGTGGAGACCCTGTCTCAAAAAATAATTATGTGAGATAGGCTTCCCATGAGATCAAGTCTAGCCTGGGCTACATATCAAGATGGTATTTCAAGAAAAGTAGGTATATGTTGGGGCTGAGGATGTGGCTTAGTGTGGTGCTTGCCTGGCATGGGAGAAGCCCTGGAAGCCCTGGTTCTGCCCTCAGCAACCACATAAACCTGGACATAGTGTTGCCTGTCTGGTCCTATGGAAGTGGAAGCAGGAAAATCAGAAGTTCAAGGTTATCCTCGGCTATGTAATACGTTTGTGGCCAGCCTGGGCTATGTGCAAGAGACAGGTGATAAGCTAACTTGAGAACCATCCATAGGCTTCAAAGCATCTTCCTGGGGGGTTTGGGAAGCAATCCAACACAGGATCGCTGTGATAGTTCCGTGGCCGTCATCTTTATTTCATTGTTTCGACTTCTTTTGCTTGGGGAAACCAAGGAGATAGAGACTCATGGTCCCTAAACCACATACTATAGGGTCATCTTCCTCTGTGTGGGCAACTCAGGTGGTGAGAAAAGATCTTTGACAGAGAGGCTGAGTGTGACCCCTTTTAGGATGCCCCCAGGAGGGTCACCCCTTACATTATTGGCCCTGGGGTGCTCATGGGTCCCCTGTCTTCTCTTTCTCTCCTAGGCCTGCAGGACAAACTGAACAAGAGGGACAAAGAGGTGACCGCCTTGACATCCCAGATGGACATGCTCAGGGCCCAAGTAAGTGGTAAGTCTCCCTCCCTAGGGGCAGAGGTTGGGGGTTGGTGGAGGCTGGCTCTGTGGCCCTGCCGGTCCAGCTGGGCTGGTCTATCTGCTTGAGAGCTATCCTGGGCTCTGCTGAGTGATCAGATGATGCGGAGGCGCCGCCTTCTCCCCAGAGCCAACTGAGTTCATGCCCCTGGATCCCAGCAAGTTCTCTGCGTGGCCTTCTTGAAGACTTGAGTTTCTCACGGGCCTCTTCCATGCGGCCCCTGGTCCCCAGGAGAGATGGGCTGGGCTGCAGGGAGCCTGGCATGGCACTGCACACCAGCAATCCCAGCACTCAGGAGGTAGAGGCAGGAGCATCAGAAGTTCAGGGCGGCGTTGATTTGGGGGCCAGCCTGGCCTTCTACAAATAAGACAGTTGTAAAAGAAATAGAATATAGAATCTGGACCACCTCGGAAAGCAGAGTACACAAAGAGGGCCTGGGAGAGGCCGGAAGTCTAGAATTGGTGACTGTGGGACTCATTGGCTCAAAGTGCCCTAGGCATTGCCCTAGGAACACCCCTCCCCACCCCTGAGGGATCGCCTCCATCCTTCTCTTCTTCTAGTCCTGGTTACATTTACCTGGCCTCAGGGGTCTTGAGAAAGGTCAGTGGGCTGTTGACTCTCCCAAGGCCAAAAGTGAAGACTTAGCTTCAGTTTTTTCCTTGTCTGGATAAAAAACAGCCATGGTGACCTGTCATGCATCCCCACCCCAGAGAGCCAGGGATGCTGGCTTGGTAGAGCTGGGCTTACACTTCTGGGTCACAGTCCATCAATGAAGGAAGTCAGAGCAGAAACTCAAGCAGGAGCTTGAAGTAGAAACCCCAGGAAAGTTGCTCGCTGGCGTGGTAGACGTCTTGTGTGTTGTTAGCTTTGCGATACAGCCCAGGACCACCTGTCTAGGGAATGGTGCTGCCCACAGTGGGCTGGGTCCGCTCGTACCAATTAACAGTCAGAACAGTACACGTCCACAGACCCACAGAGCAACCAGATAAAGGCAGTTCCTCAGTTGCAGTTCTCTTCAGTCCTCTCGAGGCTGTGCCCAGTTGACAGTACTAACTCGGGCACTACCTTTTCCTTTTTCCCTTTTGAGGCATGTTTTGAGCTATGTTGAATTCCCAACATAGCTGAGGATGACCTTGAACTTCTAACCCTCCTTCTGCCTCCCAAGTGCTGGGATGACGGGTGTGCCCTTCATGCCTGGTTTAAGTGGTGCTGGGGATGGAACCCAGGGCGTCATGCATGCTAGGCCTTGACTCTTTGTTGTTGTTGTTGTTGTTGGGGACAGGGTCTCTGCCCTGAAACTCACTATGTCACCACTGTGACTTTTTTTTTTTTTTTTTTTTTTTGTCGGAGCTGAGGACCGAACCCAGGGCCTTGCACTTGCTAGGCAAGTGCTCTACCACTGAGCTAAATCCCCAACCCCACCACTGTGACTATGAATTCATAGTGATCCTCCTGCCTCAGTCTCCCTGGTGTTGGAGTTACAGGCCTTTGTACAATGCTTGTCGCACCGCCTGCCTCTTAGGGTGACAATCATCCCCCCATCATCCTGAGTAGACGAGCCTCTCATTGGTGTTTGAGATGGGGGTCTCCCGAAACCCAGGGTGCTGAGAATCGAACCCAGGGCCTCTGATATGCTGGGCCAGTGCTCTGCCCACTGAGCCACACCCCCAGTTCCCATTTGTGTTTGAACTCTTTTTGTGGCTTCCCCCAGCCCTGGAGAACAAGTGTAAATCAGGAGAGAAGAAGATGGATTCAGTCCTGAAGGAAAAGAGGCGTCTGGAGGCAGAGCTGGAGGCCGTGTCTCGGAAGACCCATGATGCCTCGGGCCAGCTGGTCCACATTAGCCAGGAGTTGCTACGGAAGGAGCGGTGAGTGGTTCAGGGCTCAGCTCCAGTGAGGCTGCCGAGTCCTTTTCTTCCTACCTTCTTCTTAGTCATTTGTTTTGTTTTGTTTTGTTTTTATTTTTTGAGACAGAGTTTCTCTGTGCAGCCCTGGCTGTCCTGGAACTCACTCTGTAGCCCAGGCTGGCCTCAAACTCACAGAGATCCACCTGCCTCTGCCTCCCAAGTGCTGGGATCAAAGGCGTGCGCCACCACCGCCTAACTTCTTTTTAATCTTCTTAGACGTATTTATTTTATGTATATGAGTGTTTTGCCTGCATGTAAATCTGCGTACCCCGTGTGGGCCTGGTGCTCACAGAGGTCAGAAGAGGACATCAGATCCCCGGGAAATTGAGATGCAGATGGTTGTGAGCTGACACATGGGTGCTGGGAACGGAACTCGGCTCTTGACCCTTGACCCCTGAACCGTCTCTCCAGCCCCTCAGAGTCCCTAACACAGCTCTCCAAGCAGCGCATGTGAGAAAGATGAGTGCCGCCCTCACGTTGTGGTCTTGTGGATGTCTTGCCATTGTAAAAATAATTAAGTTTACTTGGAACTTTTGTGGGTTTTTTTTTTTTTTTTTCTGGAGCTAAGGAAAGAACCCAGGGCCTTGCGCGTGCTAAGCAAGTGCTCTACCACTGAGCTAAATCTCCAACCCCTTTTTTTCTTTTTAAGGATTTGCTTATTTATAATTTCAGGTATGTGTGCCTGAATGTGCACCATGTGTATACAGGTACCTGTGGAAGCTGGAGCTGGGGCATGAGACCCCCTGGATCTGGGGTTACAGATGGAACTGAGACTCGAACTCAGGACCTCTGAAAGAGCAGCCAGTGTTCTTAACCACCGAGCGTTTCTCCAGCCCCAGCTTTTTTCTTCAGATAAGGCCTCTCTCCATACCCTAGGCTTGCCTTGAACCCCCTAGTCCTCCTGCCTCAGCTTCCCCGTGTTAGGGTTATGGGGTGAGCCATGCCCGGCTCATCTAACGTGAGGAGCAAAATGGTTTTCAGGTTTATTTTTTGTTTTGTTTCCATTTTTTTTATTTAATTGCATTTTATTTATTTATCTGCCTGTGGGAGGTTGTGTGTGACACAGAATGTGTGTGAAGGCCTCAGGTCCTCAACCTTAGCGGCAAGTGCCTTTACCCACTGAGCCAGCTACCCAGCCCTCCTCTGACTTTGAAATACTTCTCTCATTTTATTTCTAAACCCAGACCGATAGCCCAGCCCAGCTGTGTGCGCCTGTGATCCCAGTATTTGAGAGATTACCGTGGGGCTGAGGGGTGTGGCTCCGTGGGTGGAGAGCCAGACTGGCATCCACGACACCCTGAATTCCACGCCCAGCACCACATACACCAGACATAATGCCTGTGACTGTCATCATAAAACTTGGGAGGGGGAGGCAGGAGGGTCAGGAATTCAAGGTGCTACAGAGTTGGAGGCCAGCCCACGCTACATGAAACCCTGTCTCAAAACAAAATGGAAAAAATAAAATAAAATCTGAAAACCAGGGAGGTGGCTGCCCTTCCAGATGATACCAGTTTGATTCCCAGCACCATTACATGGTGGCTCACAAACATCTATCGCTCCAGTTCCAGGGGATCCAACACCCTCTTCCGGCCCCGGGGAACACCAAGTGTGCACATGGTCCACAGACATGTACGAAGACCAGACACCCTTACACATAAAGCAAAAACAAGTAAATCTTTAAAAAAAACAAACAAACGAAACTCTTAAGTACAGCCAAGTCCTCCTGACCATCCTACATCCAAATACGGTTGCTCTTGGGTGTGGCAGACTCACGCCACTTCCTTCTCGAGCGGGTCTCTGGTGCACCGTTGCCTTGTGTCTGGCGCCCCCTGGTGGTCGTGGGTGATCACGGCACCTGGCTCCTACTGCATGGTGGGAGTGAGGTGCAGAGCTGATGCCCCCGGTTCTGTTGACTGTCCGCCCCACCCCAGGAGTCTGAATGAGCTGAGGGTGTTGCTGCTGGAAGCCAACCGCCACTCCCCAGGGCCCGAGAGAGACCTGAGCCGTGAGGTGCACAAGGCCGAATGGCGGATAAAGGAACAGAAATTGAAGGACGACATCCGGGGCCTGCGTGAAAAGCTGACGGGGCTGGTACGTGGAGGCCCAGGGGTGGGGCTCAGGGTAAGGGGTTCCGCGGCTATCTTGCTGCCAGGCCCAGGAGACCGGCGACCTCCCAGGGTCACAGAGGGGGCTGCAAATCCAGGAACTCCAGGATCTCAAGCACGGAGCAGTTGGAGGGTCCCCAGTAGCCCCCTTTTTAGACATCATAACCAGAGATCCCCTACACCGACACACACAGCCTGGTCTGACCAGAGCCGAAAGCGCAAAAATCAGTCATGTGTGGAGGGTAAAAAAAAAAA
>CABHPP010121200.1:2330-13322 GCA_902168425.1 Peromyscus attwateri
CCCCCCGAAAGATCCCAGTGCAGTACTGTACACAGATGGGAGCAGCTTCATTAAAACTGGAACCAAGTACACGGGGCTACAGTAGTTACTGTAACTGAAAGTTTGGGCTCCAGCCTTAGGGTCAGGTACCTCAACCCAAAGAGCAGAACTGATAGCTGTGACCCAGACTGTGACCATATACACAGTCACTATGCTTTTCTAATGTTCATGTGCATGGTATGATCAATAGAGAAAGGACTTCTCACCGCTGGGTGAAAGACATTAAAAACAAAGAGGAAATCTTGGCCCTACTACAGACTATTTGGCTTCCCCTATGAGTTGCTATCCTCTACTGCTAAGGACATCAAAAAGATGACTCCCCAGGCAAGAGGTAACTGGGCCACTGACCTGGCTGCCAGGCAAGTGGCTCCTTATAAGACCAGTGGGCCTGTTGATATTCCAGTGACATACTCCAACCCAGTGTTGTACTCTGGTACCAACCAAGAGAAAATACATGATTCAAAAAGAAATGGACAGCTCAAACCTATAGGGTGATGAAGGGCATCAGAGAGAAAGATCATTCAGAAACAATTGGCAGGACTCTGTTAACTGACCTTCACCAGGTTACTCATCTGGGGTCCACAGAACTTCCTGAGTTGCTCAGACCAAGGTATGTTATACTAGAATGGACAGCCTGGGACAGAATGTTTTCAGCTAGATGCTGCGTTTATGCTCAGGTAAATCCAGAACAGAGAGCCTTTACCCAGGAAGGGGTCCAAATGAGAGACCAACACCCTGGTGAACTCTGGGAAAACTGACTTCACTGAGATCCGGCCTGCCAGGGGAGGTTACAAGTACTTGCTAGGTTTTTGTTTGGTTGGTTTTTCGAGACTGGGTTTCTCTGTGTAGCTCTAGCTGTCCTGGAACTTGCTCTGTAGATCAAATTGGCCTCGAACTCACAAAGATCTGCCTGCCTCTGCCTCTCCAGTGCTGGGATTAAGGGCCGTGGCTCCAGGTGAGTAAAAGTATTCCCCACTTGACTAAAACTGCTCAAATAGTAGTTGAAAAGCTCCACCAGGAACTGGTTTCTATCTGGTTTCCCAATAGCAATAGAGTCCAACAATGGCCCAGCTTTCATAGGCAAAATCTCTCAATAGCCAAAACTTTAGGCATAAATTGCAAACTTTATTGTGTATATAGAACTCAGATAGACAACCTCTGGACAGGATGAAAAAAATAAACAGGATGCTAAAAGACACTCTTAAAAACTCTCATTAGAGTCCAGCAAAAAGTGGATAGACCTTCCCTTGATGCCTTGCTTTGGACCTGTTGCACCCCATATAAGAAGGGATTTACCCCCTATGAGATTATGTTTGGAAGACCTCCCCCACTGTTTCCCTTCTCCAGTAATTCCTTTCTCAAGTCACCATAGGCCCTCCAGTCCTCCGTAAAGACTATTCATCAGACTATCTAAGAGACCCAGGTGACCTCCAAATCCATCACCAGTTTCCCCTTGTTTGAGCCTAATGATACCTTCTGGGTCAAGCAAATAGTAAAGGGGTGCTGGGACCAACTGGAAAGGGCCTAACATGGTGGTTCCCTCCACTCCTACAGCTGTGAAAGCAGCTGGCGTTACATGGATCCACCACACCCAGGCAGAAGCCAGGGACACTGCCACCAAATGGACTGTTGTGGTGATATATTGTGTACCCTAATAAACTTGCCTGAGGATCAGAGGACAGAGCCAGCCACCAGATTAGAGATGGAGGTCAGGCAGTGGTGGCACACTTTAATCCCAACACTTGAGATCTCATGCCTTTGCTTGGGAAGCACACATGCCTTTAATCCCAGGAAGTAATAAGGCAGGGCAGAGAAAGGTATATAAGGAAACAGGAACTCACTCTCTTTTTGGCTGAGGCCTTTCAGGTGAGGACTCAGAGGCTTTCAGTCTGAGGATTCGTGGAAACAGGATCAGCTGAGGAGTTGGCTAGGTGAGGTTGGCTATGGCTTGCTCTGCTTCTCTGATCTTTCAGCTTTCACCCCAATATCTGGCTCAGGGTTACTATTAATTTAAGATTCAAACAACAGACTGTCTCCTGAACTATGGAACCATTAAAATTAAGGTTTCATCAGGCAGGCCTGGGCCCTTTCACTCCCTGCCCCTCTACCTCCTCCTGAGTCTGTCTTGTGTTTTGCCTTGTGGGTGTGAGTACAGGGTCATGGTCCAACCCCCACTGCCCTCAGGCCTGGACCAGAGAACTGAGGAAGACAGATACAGGGGAGGTATCAGCTAGCAGGACTACAGACCAGCAACCCATATTCTGTCTTCATCTTTGCTCCTGGTGCCCACTTCAAGTGTCTGGTTGAATCAAAGGAAGAGAGGATGTGGGAGTGGATGTACTCTCTTTTGAGGTAGGAATACAGAGTTTACAATTCTGTTCATGCCCTGTGGCTGCCCCCCCCCCATACCAAAAACAAGGGAATTTACATTGCAAAGAATGGGGTTATGAAACAGAGGCTCCTTATAAACCACATGGATGAATACATAAGTATAGAAAGAAAGGCCCTTCAAGGAATTTACAGTAGGAAAATGTAATCCAATGGCCGTAAAATTAAAGTTCTGGGAATTTCTTAAGAAAGATTCTGGCCTATGGGAAACAGACTCTGTGCCACAGGAAGGAACTCTGTGGGTAGATTCACTATCCAGAAGAACCCTCTCCCCTCAGTCCCCAGACCTTTAGGCCCTAACAAAGATCTACCCATGCCAAATCCCTGACCAATTCTCCCTTCCAAGACGCTACCTCACTTAACACACCCAGGGCCAGAGTCCCACCTTCCACTGTCCCTTAGTTAATCATTCCCAGCTAGAAATTGGTCAGGATTGCTTGTCATGCTTAAACCCCCAGCCCCTGTACTACACAGGGATGGGAACTATCCAGACTGTCAGCCCATTGACTGATAAAACTCACTGTGACTGGGGGCAGCCCAAATCAAACGTTAGAAGGACTTCCAAGGGCTGGAGCATGTCTAATATCCCAAACCCTTAGTCTAGGCACTTCCCTTATTCTGATGCTATTCCACCTGGGAGGTTAACTCACCTGGACAATGCCGGAGACTACATGGTGGGTGTGTCCTAAGTTTGACTAAATGTGTCTCTTTTGATGCTTTCCAAACTGAGATACCCCTTTTCTGTGTCGTAGTACACATCCTGCCCCAGGTATACCTGTATAATGGGGAAGAAGGGAGAATATTTTAATATGGACCCTGGACTACAGATGAAAAAGGAGCTGTGCCCGTCCTTATCTCCTTCCTGGTGAGAGCTGGCACAACTGGCTCAAGCCATGGGCACAGGAGCCGTTATCAGGGGAAGAAGGTTAAGGAGCTAAGCAGACAGGTCGGTCAGGACCTAGGTGAGTGAGAAGTTTCTATTCTGAATCAGAACAACAGGTAGACTCCCTTGTAGAAGTGGTTCTACAAAACCAGAGAGGCTTAGACTTCCTTCTCATGGAACTGAGACGGGGACATGTGTAGCTTATGAGACCAGGAGGACCAAGTACGGCCTTGGGAGAAACCTGTTGTTTCTGTGCTAATTGATGAGGAGTAATTAGAGAAAATCTTGCCCTGGCTGGGGAAAACCTCAAAAAGAGAGAGACAAAGACATGATTCAGACCACTGGAGCCAGTTCTGTTCTCTTGGTTCCCCCAGTTAACTACTCTGCTATCAGCACTGACTGGGCCTTTAATTGTCATTCTGATTGGATTAATGGCGAGGCCCTGCATCTTAAACTGTATGGCCAATTATGTAAAACAAAAAAGTAATCCATCAAATTAGTGGTCTTTAGGACCAATGACACATCTTTAGAGCAGGATGAGTCCACGATTTGACTCATTCACTAAGACCAGTGGGGAATGTGACAGGGCAAAGGTTCCTCCATCTTGTCTCAGCTGGAGCCATCTTTGGTTTAGACAGAAACTGACCCCCCCCTTTCCTATCCCCATGGTGAAAAGTCCCGTGGGAAAGTACCCAACCCTGTTCTAAAAACGGTCAGAATGCCTCAGCTAAAAAACAAAAAAATGCGTGCATGTTTTGGGGTTCTGTTAAAACTGCTTGCCTTCTTTACTTCCCCCTGCAGCTGCCAACCAGGATGTAGTTTTTCTGTGTTCTTCGCCTTTAAAAGCGCCCTGTAAAATGCATTGGAGGCTGCTTGGTGAGGAGTGTGTCTCTCCAGGCAGTCACTGAGTGCCTTAATACAGACTCTCATTTTGGACTGTGGTCGTGCTGAGTGGTCTCTTGGTCTCTACCCCGAAACAAGTCCTCAGCAGGACAGTCACCAGCAGCTTGCTGACCCCCAGAGAAAGGCAAACACCAGGCACTTAAAGATGACCAGTGTCTGAACTAAGGCAAGAGAAGCTTTCGGGGAAGAGGGTAACAGGAGGCCTATGTTCCGGAAATGCTCCTAGGCTTTGGCAGCCCCATAGCTAAGCCTAAACTGGCCAGAGCCCAGGGAAGAGGGTGGTGACGTCTGGACAGCTTCCCAGGCCCTGTCATCACGGGAGAACCAGACTTTCCCCGTGGGTGCTGCCAGCAGCAGGGAGAGGAAGGGAGAGACATCTTCCCTGAGACTTTGCTGGAGGTTGGGTTCAGAGCAACGAAGCCCCTTCCATTTAAATCTATACATTCTTTTTTTTTTTTTTTTTTCAGACAGGGTTTCTCTGTGTAACAATCCTGGTTGTTCTGGAAATCACTTTGTAGACCAGGCTGGGCTCGAACTCACTAAGATCTGCCTGCTTCTGCCTCCCAAGTGCTGGTATTAAAGGCGTGCACTACCACCGCCCAGCTAAATCTATATATTCTTTTAACCAGAGGCTTTTCTCTGTCCTGTCCCAACCCACAGCCACTTCCAAATAATCACTGAGAGGCTTATATTAATTATAAATGTTTGGCCAATGGCTCAAGCTTATTACTAGCTAGCTCTTACATTTAAATTAACCCATTTCTATTAATCTATGCATTGCCATGTGGCCCGTGGCTTACCAGTTTTCTGACTCTGCCTGACTCCACCCTCCTTCTCCTTGTATCTCCATTTGGCTTTCCTGCCCAACTTTATTCTACCTGACTATAGGCCAAATCAGCTTTATTTATCAACCAATGAGAGCAACACATATTCACAGTGTACAGAAAGACTATCTCACAGCATATTCTAGAGACTATTTTTTAGATTTTATTTTTATTCATGTGTATGGGTGTTTTGCCTACATGTATGTATGAACCCCACATGTTTACAGTGCCCTTGGAGGTTGGAAGAGGATGTTGAATCTTCTAGAACTGAAGTTGTGAGTTGCCATGTAAGTGTAGGAACTAAACCCAGCTCCCTTTGCAAGAGCAGCCAATGCTCTTAACCACTGAGCCATCTCTCTAGCCCCTGGGTTATTTTGTTTTTGCTTTTTAAGATAGGGTCTTATGTAGACCAGGCTGACCTCAAACTCACTATGTAGCTGAGGATGACTTGAACTCCTGAACCTCCTTTTTCCATCTCTGGCATGTTGGGATTATAGATATATGCCACCATACCTAGTTTTATGTAGGACAGAGGAATATGTAACCCAGGGCATCATGCATGCTAGGCAAGTACCCAACCAACTGAGCTACAACCTCAGGTCTGTTTATTGGGTTGGTGTTTTGTTTTGAGGATAAGATTGCACTCTGTAGCCAACTGGTCTAGAAATATGACAATCCTCCTGCCTCAGGCACCAGAGTACTAGGGTTATGGACATGTATAGACGTGTGGATCAGGGATGTGCCTCAACATGCACCTATACTGCTCTGGTGTCCTTCCGCTCCATAAATGGAGCTGGGATGATGACAGGTTCATTAGCTGTGTGGCTACCCACACACATGTCCTTGGTTCTGGCCTGCTCAGTACTTGGCTTAGTTACTATTCTGTTGCTGTGATAAAGACATAACCAAGGCAACTTACAGAAGAATGAGTACTGGGGACTTATAGTTTTGGAGGGTGAGTCCATGACCATAATGTCGAGGAGCATGGCAGCAGGCAGGCAGACACAGCACTGGAGCGGTAGCTGAGGGCTCACCTCTTGAGACAAAGCCACAAGGCAGAGAGGGAGGGGGCTAACCGACACCAGCATGGGCTTTGGAAACCTCAAAGCCCACCCCCAGTGATACAACTACTCCAGCGAGGCCATTCCTCCTAACCTTTCCCAGACAGTCCACAGACTGGGGACAAAGCATTCAAATATGTGAGCCTATGGGGGCCAGTTTCATCCAAACCATCATGGCACTCTGTGGTCCTCCGGAACTTTCCATCTTCCCAACTAAAACTCTGCCCTCCTTTGTTTTCAAATACTATTGTCCAGGCCTAACATTGCCATTACTGTCTTGAGCAGCCATGACTACCAAAACCCTCAGGATGGAGTCTGTTGAATACTCCACCTTATAGAAGGTGAGATAGTGATGATCATCAGATCCTCACCTAAGACACCAGCCACACCTGCCTGCCCTCCCGTCACAGCTTCAGGGAGTCACAGCTTCAGGGAGTCACAGTTTCAGGAGACATAGAGGACTCCATCTGGGTAGCTGTGCAGGTCACCATCCATGCTATTCACTGCATCACTGCAAAAATCAGTCACACTCCTGTAAGGAGCCCCTCACCCATGAAAGTCAGCCCAACAACTCACTGGCTTGCTGCACCGGACTTGGGCGGGATGTTCCTGTGGTCTGGAGGCTCCCTCTCTGGGGCACCTACATTTGTTCATGTCTCTTCAGGAAAGATGCTACGCAACACCACGAACTGCTGCTGCCCCACCTGTCTTTCTGTCTCTGAGTTTGACTGCTATAGGGACCTCCTGTGGGTAGGATGGTGCCATGTATCTTTTTGTGAGTGGCTTCGATTTCGGGATTCATCAGCTGCAGAGGTGTGAGATTTAGGTCACCTCGTTTTACCACAGGCATCTTGGCAGCTCTCCTCAATGCTGAGAAGAAATGTCTGGATGTTCCAGAGTCTTGCTTCCCACCAGTCACAGACACAGGGGAGGGGTCAGAGCCCAGAAGGGCCGGGCCAGCACACAGGGCATTTTCCCCAGCAGTGCTCAGTCGAATGGCATGCTCACCCCTGGAGGCAGGAGATGACTAAGACTGGGGAGGGCCAACAGGTGGGACAAGGGCTGGTGATCCAGTCTGGCTTCTTTCTGTGCCATCTCCAAGGTGAGCTTCCTGAGTTTCCTCAGCCTCTTGCACCTTCCCAGCTGCGCCCTCCTCACCTGCTCTTTGTAGGCTTCCCCTCACAGCCCTGGTGGAGTCCACTCCCTAACCTGGTGCTGGAGACTTCGATGCCAACTCCAGCTTCACCTTCCTCTCCTGCAGACTCCTCTTTGGCCAACGAATATGCTTTAACTTCACGGCCTCTGACCTGAACCAGGGTGTGGAAGCATGCATTTTTTTTTCCCATTTTGAGACAAAGTCTCACTTTGTAGCCCAAAACTCAGAGACTCACCTGCCTCTCGAGTGCTGAGATTAAAGGTAGTCACAGGGTCTCATGTATCTAGGCTGTCTTCAAACTGGCTATATGGTTGAAGATGACCTTGAACTCCTGATTCTCCTGCTTCTAGATCAAAAGTGCTGGGATTACATGCATGTGCCACTGTACCTAGCTCTTGGTTTTAAAATGTTATTAAAGTTAGCCCGTGAGAGGTTCATCAGGTACCTGCTGCCAAGTCTGGTGACCTGAGCTGGATCTGGAGACCCACATGGAAGGAGAGAACTGACTTCTGCAAGTTGTCTTCTGACTTCCATGTGTATGTCATGGCATGTGTCACACACACACACACACACACACACACACACACACACACACGTAATTTTAAGATGTGTTAAAATGCTACTTACTAATGAAATGAGCCTTAGGAAGGATTCCTTTCATGAAGACTCTGGCACTCTTATGGAGGGGCAGCAGATTGGGAGTGCTATCTACTAGGCAGGTAGAGGGCTGTGCTGGCCCAGAATGGGAACTATGTCGGCCTCCTGACTGCTGTGACAAATGACCACATGAGTGCTTGAAAACAACAGAGATCCCCTGTCTTCCAGTCTGGAGGATACAAGTCTAAAATCAAGGTGACAGCAGAGCCATGTGCTCTCCAGTGGCTGGAGAGGACTCCCTGCTGCTCCTGATTCTGACAACCTGGTGCTTTACAGAAACTCATGGTACCCCAACTTGCAGCATGGCACCCCAATCTCTGCTTCAGTCCCAGTTGGGGTCTTCTTCCCTCTGGGGCTCATGTGGCCCTCTCTTTTAGAGGAACAGCAGTTGCTATATTTGGGCTCAGTGAATGGCCATGTGACCTCAGTCTGCGTCACATCAGCAAAGGGTATTTGCAAATAAGTCTGCGGTCCATCTTTCCATCCAGGTATCAGATATGGAAGGGGAACTGTTTGGAATGGAAGACTGCCCAAGCAGAGCCATTGCAGGCGAAGGTAGGGGTAGGACCCTGAGCAACCCCAGTGGTATCAGAGGGCAAGGAGCCCCAAAGGACAGGGGGTTATGTCACAGGAGGGAGGTGAAGGAGGATGAGGAGTCACTGGGGTGAGGGCTATGGGATATCAGCAGAGGCCCTAAGCCAGCATGGGGACACACTCCTGAAACCCCAGCATGCAGAGGCTGAAGCAGGACTGAATTCTCCAAGCACCAGTGCAGCTTGGGCTCCATTTTAACACCCTCACAGAGAGAGAGCCGGAGAGAGGTACCCAGGCACAACTGCCTACCGAACTTTACTGAGAGCCACCCCAGGGACTGCCTGGAGAAACCCACCTACGTGGAATTGGATTTTCACATTTGAGAGGCTGACATGAAGATGAAGAAGCCATGGGATTCTAGGATACAGAAAGCGAGCCAGACCTGGGGGTTTAGACCAGAAACTTCAACGCCTCATGCAGAACACAGGGCTTCAGACTGATGGCCAACATTTGTCATGGAGCAGGCTCCAATGCCTACATCAATGTCCGATGGACCTGTGGCCCTGCTTCTGAGATCTCCACAGATGTCTGGGCCCTGGCTGCATGTCTGCTGTGCCCTTTGACTCTTGGGTACCTGAGCATGTGGGCCAGAATGCAGGAGATTCCCCCTGGGGTAGCCATCATTTTTCTTATGCAGAGCACAAGATGTTGCCCCAGGAGAGAGGTCCTCCCAGACCTGGGCCCAGACAGTGCAGGTCCCTCCATATCTGAGCGGAAGAAGCACTACAGAGTCAGAACCCTACCCTCCATCTCTCTCCTGCACCCCTCCCGTGGAGAGCCCTCTGCTTTGGCTCTCCTCTAGTTTTTGTTGGAGGTCATTATCTGAAGCCCCATTATCCTTGGGCAAGTCACTGCCTGGCCAGTGGGTGGGGGTGGCAGGGCTGCCTGCTCCCACACAGCCACATCCTGGGTTTACAGACTGGGGTGGGTGTGGGAAAGCAGGGAGGGAGAGTGCTTGACTATCCATACCAGCTAGCCAGGGAAGGGCTCTTCTCTGCTGTCTTCTGGGTGTCCCAGATGCTACAAGCTGTCACCAGACAGAAGGAGATGGGATCAGGAACCTTTTCCTGTGTACCTTCTCATTCTGTGCAGAGAAAATCTAAGGATGCTTCAAGTCTTTGGGAAAAGGGAAGGAGCCTCCTGACCTGGGTGGACACTGCCTCTAGCCTAGGACACTACTCACATGACTTAGTCATTCATTCATTTTTTCCCCTCTTTCAAGACAGGGTCTCACTGTGTTTTCCTGGCTGTCCTGGAACTCACTATGTATACTAGGCTGCCCTCGAACTCACAGAGATCTGCCTGCCTCTGCCCTCTTACTCATTCTTAAGTTGATTCTTCTAGACAGCCCCTACTCCTCAGCACTCAGACCCCAGATGATGCCTCTTATCTAGAACATTCATTGTCTCCTTTTCTTTCTCTCGATGGAATTTAGCTTTCGAAGCCATGTCTCCTTGCCCACCTATCTCCTCAGCCCCTGGCAGCACAGGTCACATGAGTGGGCAGTCTTGGACAGGGGCCAAATTCACTGCCTCACCCACCGCCTAAGGCTCTTGGCTTCCCCTTTCCCCACTGGGAAGAAAGCCAACCAGGAGCAGAGTGAAGCCCAGGGAACAGAAGCAGGGATGAAGTGTGGTCCTCAGCAGGATGGCATCTGGGAGAGGTGAGAACCCAGTGACAGGAAGCCATTACCCAATGCGAAGGGGCAGGCAAAGGTGTTTGGGGGCAGGGAGAACAGTCAGTGTGAAAGCCCTGGGGCAAGAACCAGCTGAGCAGGTTCGAGGGCCACAGAAGAAGGTGGTGTGAGAGTTTAGTTCCAAGTGTGTCAGAACCAGGGATGAGCATGGCCTGAGGATGCCAGCAGTGGGGCGGGAGGTCTGCATGATGCTGGCTGCCCGTGAGCTCAGGAGGAAGGACAGCACTCTGGGAGGTTGAAGGCCTCTGGACCTCCACTGCCCTTGGCTGCCTCTTTGCCCTGCAGACACTGACCAGAATATGGAAAACGTCAGAGAAGGCAAAACAGGGTCAGCAGGATGGCTCAGCAGGCAGAGATGCTCACCACCAAGCCTGACTGATGACCTGAGTTCAGTCTCAGGGACCCACATGGTAGGAGGAGAGAACTGACTCCCCAAAGTTGTCCTCTGACCTCCACATGTGCACTAGGACTTGCATGCATCACAACACGCACGCACACACACACACACACACACACACACACACACACACACACACACTTTAAAAATAAGGGACAGCAGAAAATGTGGCCTGTGCTCAGGGTGGCAAGGCACAGCTCATCTTCCAGTTCCTGGGGTTAGGATAAGACTGAGAAGCTGACCAGAGACTGAGGGAACCTGCTTTTCAGGTGGTGCAGGGGTGTGGGTGGGATGAATTGGGGTGGGCTGGGGTGAGACAAGCTCAGCAGCAGAGCACCTTTGAGCCTGCAAGACCCTGGGTGCCATCCCCAGCACCACCAAAACAACAAGCCGG
>CABHPP010121201.1:0-10574 GCA_902168425.1 Peromyscus attwateri
CCCCGCCACCTGTCCGTAAAACTTTTGACTGTGCCAGTCTCAGCAAAAGGGGCACCAGGCAATTGAGCAGGACAAATGTCACGCAGGCCAACACCTCTGCTTCAAGTGTAAGTTCTGCTCTTTCTGCTGATGAACCTTAGGCAGTTTCCAAGTCTCTTCAGCACACCCATATATCTCTTCTGAAGAAAAACAAAAAGTGGCCATCCCACATTTGAGATTTTTGTTTTGTTTTGTTTTGTTTTTCGAGACAGGGTTTCTCTGTGTAGCTTTGCACCTTTCCTGGATCTCGCTCTGTAGCCCAGGCTGGCCTCAAACTCACAGAGGTCCACCTGCCTCTGCCTCCCGAGTGCTGGGATTAAAGGTGTGCGCCACCACCGCCCGGCCACATTTGAGATTTTTTTTTTCACTTTTCCTTCTCAAGTGTTCTCTCTACTCCTCCTCCCTAGACCTGTCTTCTTCCTTCTCTTTCTTCCCATTTTTTTCCTCTCCATTTGTTCTCAAGGTCAGACTTTCTCTAAGCTTTTTTTTTTTTTTTTTTTTAATGTGCTGAACCACATGAAGAGGGTCACTCATACTTGTGTCCTGGCCCATTTTCTGGTGTCCCTTGTGATGAGATTGGCACAGCCCAAGGATTTACGGACAGGTGGTTGGGGCAAACTTTGAAACTCAGTTGTTTGCACTTGATTGGCAGAATGTGTCAATATTTACAGGCGTTCACGCTGTATGTCCAGAGCAGAGGACCCTGGGACCCATGGCTACGCAGCTGGGAAGCAGCTGAGCCACAATTCCAGTCAGGCTTCCTGACCCACCAGCCACTATACCATGTAGTCTCTTCTGTAACCTTCAAGGTGCATTTATGGTGGATTGGGACTCTTTCTAGGATTTGTGTAGGAACTTAGCAATGATATTTATGCGATTAGCCTCTGTTGTACTTGAGAAACCCCAAACTCTAACTTCATTGAAATGCTATACAGTTGGTCTTAAAAGTAGCTGATTGACAGAGCACTTTATTGAAGTTTTCTGCATTAATCCATCCACCTTAAGGCTTGCCTCTTCCATAAGGAAGCCCACTGATAAAAAAAAAAAAAAGCAGGATCAAAACATTAGTTAGAGGCTGTAATGACCCCGACATATGATCAAAAATAAAGAAAAATAAAACTCTAACTTATTACATATCGCAGCTATTCTCTGCGCCCACACCCCAAAATACATCAAATAAAATCTTGGTTTTGGTACCATTTATTATGGTACTTTGTTTCTGGGACCAAGATGAATTTTCATTAGGGTAAGTTTTTAGATGTGAATTAAATTGCTTGACAGGTGAAGGCTAGAACAATAACTTTTTCAGAACTAGCATGCCTAATGAGCTTATTCATGGTCTCTGATAAAGTTAAAGAATTGGCACAGAACTTACAGATCTCCTTCCACCAGAGGCTCCAACTATAATCTATTGACAACTATATTCTGCTCTTACTGGTCCTGAAGATTGGGCCACCCACTACATTTCCACAGCTAAATAAACAGCTACAGTTGAGAGAAGCGCAAAATTCTTGGCTTACTCTTTTACAGCCACCCAGTGTTAATTCAAGACTGAGTTCCAACAGGATGCAGACTGTATCCAACACTGTGAAACCGGGATCCCAATTAAAGCTCCTGGCAGATACATACTCATTAGGTAAGCTCTCAGTGTGTGCCCATCATCACTCTCCCTCCCTCTGAACAATGCCCACGGGTATACAAGCCAACCCAATTCAGATGGCATAGAGTATGGTAACACGGAAATGAACGCAGCTGCTTGGGAAGCTGCGTCTATTGGTGAGATGGCATTATTTAACAACAGTAAGACAGCACTCGGGAAGATGAAGACGGAAAAGCATGATAACAGTTGTAAACAGTCGCGATTCTGCATGAAAGGCATCACCTATGCCAAAATAAACTACAAGGGAAAGACTGTTACCCAGGAAGACAAAGATGCTCTCTGGATTTGCAATTATTTTCCTTGATTATGGCTATTCCTTAACTGGAGGGGAATCAGGCTTAGGGTGTTCATGGAAATATGATGAAATACGGACAAGCAGCAGCTGAGGTATGCTTTGCATATTTGTATCAAGGGCCTATCGTGTGTCAGGTACTACATTTTGGTTAAGCCTGCCTCATGCTCTGTAACCCATGGCCTGAGTAGTTTCACCAATTTCTGTCTGTACCACTGGTCAAAGGTGACTGCTCTTTCCTGGCACCTCTCATGGGACTGTTTTCTTTCAGGTCTTAGTGGTCAGTGGCGTCTGTCTCAGATACTTTTCTTCGTCAAACACATCAAAAAATTCCAACAAGTAGATTCTAAAAAGTCGAATTGGGTGTTAAAGACTAAGCCAGGATACCTTGCTGTTAAGTCCTCTGCGTAAATGTTCCCCATAGGCTGGGAATGCTTATTTGTAGGGGAAGACTGCAAAACTGTTTGGGCGTGTGACACAGCTCACAGACACAGGGCTTTAGGGAGTCAGCCTGAGCCCCTCTGCAAACCAGTTGGTGTCCCGTACAAGCAGATGTCGTATGCTCCCTTCGCTGTTGAGCCAGCTGCCTACTCCAGCAGATGACACCTTTCTTCTCTTCAGTTGCTTCTGCCCATGTTTCACTACGGTGGGGAGAAGAGTAACTAGGGTAGAACATGAGTGCCAGAGAGTGGGGTAAGGGCTGTGATCATGTGACCATATGGTTCATAAGCCTTTGGGATTGGTCTCTAGGAAGAATGTGGAAGAGTTGGAGTTCAGGCTGCCTAAGTGGTGGAATACTCTAAGGAGAGCTTAATGTGGCCTTCTGGTAGGACAGCAGCATAACAAAGATTATTGAAGACAGCGAAGGCAACCCTCATGGGGTTTCCGGGGATAAGGATTTCACGGGGAGCTAACTAGAGGCTATCCGTGTCATATTATGGAAATGGATCAGGCTGTGCTCTGTTTGTGTCCCCAAATCTCCATTGAGGCAGCATTCAAAAGCAATAGACTAAGTTGTCTGGTGGAAGAAATTTCAAGGCAGCGTAACATCTAAACTCTGGCCTGGTTTTTGATCAATATTTTTAGTGAGGTTTACAGGGAGAATTCAAAGCGAGAAGCAGAACAGAACGATATGGAAATGTGCATCTTGGAGTGTGAAAAACCGATAAAGTTGTGGACACAGCAGGGTGGATGCAAGCCATGCCAGTATTTGTTAAAGAGATTACTATCATTAAAAAGAGAGCTTGAAATCTGAACCAGTACAATAAAATGATGTGTTGAGGGCAAGACCCCACCCATGTAGCAAGATCCTACCCATCTTGCTCTCCAGGACATAATAATGCAAATTAAGGATATGTGGGGGCAGGAGTGGTCAGGGAGTTATTAGGAGAGGGCAGTGAGGGGTGGGATATGATCAAAATATACGTGCAAGAAATTCTCGAAGAATTAGTAAAATTTAAAAGTGGTTTGAAAGGAGAATTCCTGAAGAAAGAGTATCTGAGAAGAATGAGCCTCAAGAGTACCCTGATAGAGAGAAGATGCCAAGGGAAATGCTTTCCCAGGTTCAATCAGGCAGGAATTCAGGGCTCATGCAGCTGTGTCCCAAGGGAACCAGGCTGTGGCTTAACCTGGCAGCGGAACTTGACTTTCTCTTGTGGTACTTATATGTTTGAATACCCGGTCTCCAGATGATGGCACTGTTTTGTGAGGTTGAGGAACCTACTGGACAGGGGACCTATCTGGCAGATAGGGGTTACAAGGGCAGGGCTGTAGGATTAAGGGTGGCTCTTGCTCTGACTCGTCTCTCTGATTCCTTGTTGGCACCATGTCACAAGCAGCTGCTGCACGCTCCCTCTGCCATGGGACCGCCCACCACCATGCCTTCTCTACCCTGTCACCCGAAAGAAGCCTCTTGCCCTGTAAGTTTCTCCTGTTAGCTCTTTAATCACAGGGATGAGTTCCTCTATCAGGTAGAAGTGGGGGCACACTACTTAGTTTTTTTTTTTCCTTTCCCGGCTCTTTCTCACTTACTCTTCAATGACCACAATCCTTTCCCAGTGCCTCAGTGATCTCCTGAAGCAGGCCTGAGCGTTACTGCATCAGAAACTCCAGTCTCCTCACTGTCCAAGCTCCCACCCCCTCGCCTTGGCCCCACCCTGATCTTTTATCTGCATTTTCTCAAACACAACACTTGAGTTCTGGATTTTCCAGTTCTATTGGTCTCTGTATATTTCTGGACTTCTGAATATTGTCATTTTTTTTCCCCTTATATCTTGAACCACCCATGTCTGCGGGTAGAGAGTTAGAATAAACCCTTTTCTTTTTGAGAGTTATAAATTTTCACACAAAGCAAGAGAAGCTTGGTTATCAGAGGTTAAAGAACTGGAAACCACAGGAAAGGGGAAAATGGGGTTTACCTTTCCAATTCATCTGTCATTCTCAGTGGGAGGTTTGCAGAAAAAGATCTGGTTGGGAAACCTACACCAGAATCTCCTTGTGGGCATCCCATGCAGAGCCCAGAACCTGTGTGTGTGTGTGTGTGTGTGTGTGTGTGTGTAAGTTTCACTTTGTTTTTATTTTTCAGTGTGTGATAAATACCTCTTCAAGGATCTTCAGGAGAAATAAAGCTTTTCTTGTTGATATCATTAATGTTCGCAGCCAACTCATGCCTAATCCCTAGAAATAAGGATGTAGAAGAGGAGAGGACGAGGAGAACACAGTACTCTCCAGTCATAACCAAGTCCAGACTTTTTAAGTCATGTTTTAATCGCTCCAGCTAAGCCTTTTCATCAGAATTCCCAGGAAATAACTGATATGACCTCTCTAAATTTTGTTTCATCTATTTCCTCTTCTTCTATGTGGGTTGCTAATGAGCTGTGAAGTAGCCAAAGACAACTGGTCTCACTATGGGGGTAGAGGAGATTAAAGGCTAGATAATCT
This sequence comes from Peromyscus attwateri, assembly GCA_902168425.1. Classification (NCBI taxonomy): domain Eukaryota; kingdom Metazoa; phylum Chordata; class Mammalia; order Rodentia; family Cricetidae; genus Peromyscus; species Peromyscus attwateri. The sequence goes on from CABHPP010121201.1 coordinate 4,932, forward strand.
ACAAAACCATTAAGAGTACAAGCAAGAAGCTATATATTCTCATATACATAGAACACATGGCTTAAGAGCCTAAGAGGATATCGTCTCCTAAATAACCATGGCCCCCCACAAAACACACACACAATTGGACTGTCACTTAAATGTACGTTTCTTAAAGTTAATGTCTTTAGTAATTTGCTATGTTAGTCACCTGAGATCCAGAAATGTGAAAGAGTGTTTTCATGATAAGCTGTCATTGGCAGGGCTGATGCTCTGTTTTTAGCAAGGAATCATTTTTATTATCAGCCTTACTAAGAGCTTTTCTGAGTCAACTTTAGTTCCCTGATCACTTGAGCTAGAAGTTTAGGCCACCATCGGAAGACCTCAGTATGTTCAAATGTATTTTGAGAGTGAAGGGGATGATACCTTCAGAATTCCAAAGATGAACCAGAATGGCAGAAGGAACCTAAGATCTGAGAGAGAGAACAGTTTAGAGCTTTTAATCCAAGGCACAAAATGAGCATTGGCTCACCCCACATTTATGTTTAGAGACTCTAGAGCCCACTTCTAAGGGGCAGCCTTAACCAAAGACAAATCCCTAAAGGACTTGGATGTTGAAGTCTTACTGTGGGAAAAGTTCAGAAATTAAAATGCAAAGTTCATTCATATACATGAACTTGTAGGTCTTTATCTGTCAGCCACTTATCTAAGCGTAGGGCCAGGAGTATTCTTTCTGGTCAGACAGGCTTTCAGTATCCAGTTTCGGAAGCCAAGAATGGTTGGCAGAGGTGGTAAGAAAAAAGTCTGGTCTGATTATATGATCAAAGCCTCACCATAAAAATAGCCAATATAATTGACTGAGAATGAGAAAATGTTGTTGACATTCCAATCCACGCTTAATTGGCACCATTCCATCAGGCTGGTGATGAGGTGGTACATCATAGTGGAAGTACATGAATGAAGAAGACTGCTAACTCCATCGGCCAGGAAGGTGTGCCACTCAAGGGCATCTCTTCAATGGCTTAAGAGTATTCTCCCGGCACATCGCCCACTAAGTCCCACTTCTCAGTTTCCACCACTAATGCTACCCTGAGCACAAAGAGCTTAACACATAGGCCTTTGGATCAGGGAGAATACTTCATAAGAAAACTATAGTGTCTACCAAGGAAGACATGAAGCCAGGTGTACTAAAAGCCTCTTTAACATACAACGAGAATCCAAAAAACAAAATAGAACAGGAAGATGGACTGTTCTCCAGAGAAGAAGGAAGCAGATGAATCCTGACATAGTTTAAGTTTCATTCATCCTTTCCACATTTATTAAACGCCTTGCACATGCTGGGCTCTATTCCAGGTACAGAAAGAGGGAAGAAAATTAACCCAACAAATAAACAATCAACCAAACAAAAACTCCAAACGAACCAAAACCAAAACCAAAACAAAACCACTCTCTAAATCCTTGTTATCCCATTGCATACATACTTCTGGAAGTGGGTCGGCCAATAAATGAGTAATAGCGAGTACTACAGAGAAAGATAAACAACGACATAGGAAGGGAATGCTGGGGGTGGGTGAACACGCTGTTCCTTCGAACAGACTGCCTAGAGACGCTGAAGCTAGGGAGAGACAGGGTTTGTAAGATCTGGAAGGAGATGAGCAGTGAGGATTGCTGAAGGGAGGGCTGTCCAGTGAGGGAAAAGAACAAAAGTCGCCCTGACACCTGAGAAACAACACAAGGAAGGAGTATAGACTGTTCTGCTCCCACACATTTCTGTAAAAGTCAGCTTGGATGCTATTGGCAATAAAGGAATGATGTTAGTATAATGTGGAAAGAAGACGCCTCTTGGGTTGGAGGAGCCAGATTAGCAGTGGAATTAGAAGCTCAGCAGGAAAGGAAAGCTCTCAGGTCGGCTGTTCTACATGACTTCATCTAGGAGGATTTAAAATGAGCACCGAAACCCAGAGTTCTCTCTTCAGCAAGGTGTTTTCCTGTCATGAGGCACAGCTCTCTGCTCAGGTAAGACTGTATCCCAATAGCCATCTCACTGATTCGTATCTCCATCGATCTGTACTGTCTGGGCTCTTCAGCAGGCATCTCCAGGATTCCATATTTGTGTTTTAAAATAATATTTTGCAAGGTGCAAGTGATCTGTCCCAATCTTAGTTTTCTTATAATGTCTGTTACTTTTGAAATATACTTTGTAGAAATCAAGGCGTTAGAACAGTGGTTCTCAACCTTCCTAATGCTGTGACCCTTTAATACAGTTCCTCATGTTGTGATGATCCCCAACCATAAGATTATTTCATTGCTACTTCATAACTGCAATTTTGCTACTGTTATGAATCATAATGAAAATATCTGATATGCAGGATATCTGATTTGCAACCCCTGTGGGGATTGTGACCCAGAGGTTGAGAATCACTGCTTTAGAAGGCCATGTTAACAGTGTCACAGTCGAAATGGTTGCCCAGATGATTCTAAGGCTTACATAGAATCTGATTAGAAAAGAGCTTCTAGGCCATCCTGGAGGCCTTTGAGTGAAGGCATGAAATGATACGCTCAAAATGAGCTAAGGAGCGAAGGAATGAGAATGAGAATACAAGGAAGTACAGAATACAGAACACTTGACAGCCTTTGCAGTGAGCCAAATGAGTGAGGATGGTGGTTAGGGAACAAGATGGCAGTGACGGAAATGGCGGAAAAAAAAAAGCCCAAGGTTAGATGATAAACTGGCCTTAGGCAATGAGACAAAGAAAGGAGTCAGGCACGATTTCAGCATTTTAATGTCAGCAACCAAAAGATGAACTGCTACCAACTGAGGTGGAAATGACTGAATTATGAGTTAGTTAGCTGGGTGATGGGTTCAGCTTGAGTAAGACTAAATATGAGTATCCATAAGGCATTCAAGTAGAGTTACCAACAAGGTAGAAAGTAGACATATCTAGAATTCAAGGGAAATAAAATTTCAGGTTTTCAGTCTATAAACTGTTTAAAGCTACAAGAATAACACCGCTCTCTCATAAAATGTTGATTTCCCCTGCCCCCCCCACCCCCAGCAACTCACTAGCTGCTAAGGCATAGACTACTTCTTACAACTATAGTGGCTTGATTTTTTTCAAAAAAAGTATTATCTCGAGAGCTTGCATTCCTGGAACAGAAGCAGGGAGAGTTGGTTGTGGTAAACGGGGTAAGAAAGAAAAAGAGAAAGAACAAAATAAAGGAAGAGAAGGAAGGATGTTTGAAGGGAGAGGTGGGGAGAGAGGGAGGGTGAGAGGGAGGGAAGGGACAGGGACATGCTGAGGCTTAGGACTGAGTTATCCTAAAATCTGGAGAAATAATGAAGAAAACATGGGAGCTTAGTGGGAGGACCTGCAAGGTTTGGGAGACTCGGGGAAAGGTAGAATCTCAGCGACAAACAAATTGCATCACAAGGATCAAGTACGATGAAAACTGGTCACAGCATTCCCAAAGGAGCTAGGTGAGTGAATGTCACAGCAACCAAGCACGACTTTCACCTCTATTCTGTACTCAGTAGTATAAACGAAGTTCTTGAAGGGTTTTACTGAAGACAATAGAAAAAGAAACCTGGGGCAGTGGCTAATGAAAGACACCAAATCAACATGTATGTGTTTGCTTTTTTATAAGATGAGATAGAGACACAATAGCATGTTTGCATAAAGTCTGGAACAATTTGGGGAGGTAATGCTAGAAGAGGAGGGACAGAATGATGGAGTTCACGTCCCTGAGTATAAAGCAAGGGAGGGAGTAGGAGTCACGCAGAGAGGTTTATATTCCACAGAGGTTCTCTGTTAACAGGAGGAGAAGGGAGCGTTTGGATGCCTGGAATGGGATGTGTAGAGGTGTGGCAGAGGGCACACCTCTGATTACTTCTGATTTGTAAGAAAGGTTAAGTGCACAGAGGTAAAATACAGAAAGTAAGGGAGGCTTGAAGATAGGGGAGGAGATGTAAAATAATTGTCTGAGAGTAGGAAACTGAATAGATTGGAAAAATATGGGGAGTTGTCAGACATTACCAATAAATAGCCCAGTATATTTAGGGGTGGGGGCACATACATAAAACAAGTCATCATTGTCTAGCTTTTCTCCCATTACACTGAGCACTGAAAAATTGGCATTATATAGGAAAAGACATGAAATTAATCTGGGTTGACAATTTACTAGGCAAATGTATGATGAAGCAAGAGACATAAAATATTGTAATAACAAACCACGGAAAAAAATCTGTGATATAGGATCATTCATTTCTTCTCAGATGCTAGAGGGGAGATAACCAATATTGGATTCAATAAATTGTAAATAACAAATGGTAACTCATAAATGCAAATTTTATCACACGGTGATGCTTTTTTTCCTTTTCCTAAAGATTTACTTTTTATACATATGTGTGTGTTTGCCTGTATGTATGTGCATATGCATATGGGTGCCCCTAGAGGCCAGAAGAGGGTGTTGGATTCCCTGGAGCTGGAGTTTGATTTTTGTGGGTCACCAGATGTGGATACTGGGAACCAAACTCCAATCTTCTGAAAGAACAGCAAGGGCTCTTAATGGCTAAGCGATCTCTCCAGGCCCCCATCCTTTTCTTTTTTACATATTTAAAAAATATTTTTTAAGTATTCATTTTCTTTTCCAAGTTGGTAATTCAATATAACACCAAACAAACTTCCCTTTGGGAGAATAGGTAGATTGGATAATAACCCCAGTTATAGGGCAATCTATCCTCTTTTGGGGCTCTCCATTCATTAAAAACATCAGTCAGGTTTACAAATGAAGCTTCCATGGTCTGGCAGATGTGTGGGCCCAAACATCCTCATACAGTTGTGAAAACATTTGCAAACCATTTTCATGCATCTGCCCATGCTGGATTTCTTTACCAAACAATCACTCCATTGCTAGCTATAGCACTTTCTGCTGAGAGTTTTGGTGACTTTTATTTGTTACCTTCTCCGCCTCTTTGTATACTCTGCACTGGGCAGAAATAGGAGTCTGGGCCCCATAGTTCTTAGAACTGAGAGGGTAGAGCAGGCTGGGTTGACCAGCAATTCTCTTGGCTATTGTCACATGCCTACAAGCATACTTGGAAGAAAGTTTCAGAACGTGGACATTAAACCAAGATCAAATGAGGTCAGGGTTCTGAATTCCTTAAATATACCATTTCTTTTCTGGCAGTATTTGAGTTTTAAAATAGCATTTCTAATCTGGGCTGGTTCTTTCCTGGTTGGCCCCATAACCCAGCTCTGTGTTCAAGAAGCTGAGTGCCATGGACAGAATCTTCAGACTGGTTTTCTGCCTCACTTCCTATTTGGTTTGAACAATGAAGATAAGAAGAAGGCTGAAAGAGAAGTTGAGAATGTCTTTCCCATTCTTCTGCATTCTAGATGAGCTTAGGTCACTCCAAGACTTACACTTTGGACACAAAGCCTCTGCCATGGCTGTCACTCGCCCAGCTCTACAGTCATATCACTTCCTCCCACAGTGGCTTCAGACCCATGGGTGATCATAGCATCCCATCACAGCTGGGACCCTTGAACCTAAACATGCCTTGCTGGTGACTTCAGTTACACCCACCATTAAAGTCTCTAGAGGCTTCTGAGTTCATTTTCTTTCTTTCTTTCTTTCTTTCTTTCTTTCTTTCTTTCTTTCTTT
>CABHPP010121201.1:10584-46952 GCA_902168425.1 Peromyscus attwateri
TTTCTTTCTTTCTTTCTTTCTTTCTTTCTTTCTTTCTTTCTTTCTTTCTTTCTTTCTTTCTTTCTTTCTTCCTTTCTTTCTTTCTTTCTTTTTTTCTTGACAGGACCTCAACTAATAGGCCATTTCAAATTCTGCCACGTATAATTTTACAACTCCACCTCCATGTTGAAGCTGCTTGATCAGAGGACCACTGAGGAAGAAAGGCAAATGACAAACACACACAGTATGCTAATACCTCCCTTCAATTAGCCCGGGTGACTTTGTAATACCCATTTTGAATTAAAAGCAGAGTCAGAAAGGATTATCAGGCAACTGACTGCCGGGGACAGAAAGCAAAGAACTTTTTACAATGAAGGTTTCACTCCCTAAATCAAATATTATCTACAAAGACTAGCTATCTTTTCTTTTCTACGAAGTCAACTTGAAACTGGAATCAGTTTGATGAAAAGGCTGACTTGATAACATGGGCAATTACTGTGCTAGTCATTAACTTGCTTGGAAATAACACTCTGGCCTATAAAAGGCCCAAGATTCTGTGTTAGAGAAAGAAACACATACAAAATGAAGCAATTTTAATATACTTCAGAAGTTTCCAGTGTTAAATGTTATTAGATTAGTAGCATAACCTCATATTTATTAGATTAGTAACAAAATCTCATATTTATCCAAGATTAGCAGTTTGGCTACAAACACTGGGGTCAAAGAATACTGCAGTTAATTTTCAATGAATTTGCTTCATAATCAACTGTTAATAATTACAACCCTGCTTCCTCGTAAGGACCCAGACTTTTAAGATCCTGAAAGTCTAGGGAAAATTCTTTTATCATCCAGGTGTATTTAGGTCAAGTTCCTTTTCATAAATCTATGAATTCAATAGGCTCTTATCCTAAAGATAAAATTGGTAATGTCACCAGTCAATGTCAAACAAATAGTAATGTTAAATTCACACACACATACACCACCACCACCCACACAGTTTATTATTCATTTATAGGATATACAGTATATAAAGTCTTAGATAAAGTCTAGCAACAGTGACACACACACTCTAATTAATATCTAATACATAGGACATCTACAATTTATTCTAATGATAGACCCAAACTACTATGTCATGGAAAGTAAAGGGAAATAAAATTTGTATGTTAGCAACACTTTTTAGTTTTTGTTCCCAAGAGGTATAGTAGAGCAGGGAATTGTATCATGAAGCAAAACTTAGATATACTTCTTTTAGTCGCGTTATCTTGAACCTCAATTTCACTAACTACAAATTAAAGAAAATATTATTCTTTTTGTTTCAAAGAGACAATTGGTTGTAAAAGTACAAAGTCTTACTTTGAAACAGATATCGTAAAAGAAAAAAATCCATATTTAATGCACCTATTAATCACAGATTGCATTCTGATGTCAAATATATTAGATCAGAAATGTGTACATTTGTCATCTAACTAATAGGACAAGGTTATTTATCTCCCCCAATATGCTATATGCAGTGAACAATACAAGAATATAAAGAGTCTATCATAGCTCTTAGTTCCAACACAAGTCCTCGATGAATGTTGGTGTTTTATTGTGACCACTTCTATTGGCATTATGAAGAAATGTATACTGAGGCTTTCATTCTAAAGATTTTGTTTCAAATCACTGAGTAGTTTGGGAGGAAAAATAAATCATTAAGCATCTGTTCTCTTTATTTTATAAGCAATTGACATGGATAGCGTGACAAAGTAGCTTGTCAAAGCTAAATTATTATTGGTCAAATCTAAGACCCATTTCTGACAATTAGGTGATATCACAAAGATACCCCAGATTAAAATCTGAGAGCTCCCTACAGCTCAGGACTGTATGATACTAAATAATGTCTCCTTGCTTTCATATCTGCAAAGGATATTTCTTTAACATTTTTTTTTATTGCTAGGCCTTCTCTTTCTTTTTTTTTTTTACTTTTCTCTCACTTCCTTTCATAAAACAAAACTATGCATTTCATAACTGCAAGTACAATGTTACCCTTTTTTTTTTTTAACATTCATGATACAGAGCTTGGAACTCTGTAGATGATCAAAAACTGTTTCCCAAATGTATGAGCTGTAGCAATTAAAAAAAAAAGAAAGTTATAAATTACCAAAGAAAACAAAACTCATAAACAACGAATCAAGTAAAACATACACAGAATCATTCCAGTAAGGACCTGTCCATGGCCTCTGTCCTTTACCTGGACGTGTTTCCTTGCTTGTTTTATCATTCTTGATTCAACAGTCCCAAGATTGGGCTTGGAAAGAATTCTCCATAACCCGAAGAAATAGACTTCCAGCACAGTCTCTGCTGGTTCCAGGCCAGGCCTGCTTTCTCTACTGTCTGACAACTCTCAACATGCATGCTTAATGCCCCCAAGGCAGGGAAAGCCTGTGAAGCTGGTAGGTAAAATCTGCCCTTGAAACAGAGAAGAAACTGCTTCTAACTGGGACACGTGACTCGGTTTTAAAGTTGAGTATTCAAAACACAGAACACTCGCCAGGTAAGAGGGGAAAGAGCCAGTTCACACGGCCATTCTCGTTTCACGTTTTATTTATTTATTTATTTTTTGGTTTGTCGAGACAGGGTTGCTCTGTGTAGTTTTGGTGCCTGTCCTGGAACTTGCTCTGTAGACCAGGCTGGCCTCGAACTCACAGAGATCCGACTGGCTCTGCCTCCCGAGGGCTAGGATTAAAGGCGTGCGCCACCACCATCCGGCCTCTTTTCACATTTAAAAACAAACAAACAAACAAACAAAAACCTCTCATGAGATAGCAAGGAGGTTCCTAATAACGGAAATAGAGTCAATAAAGAAAACACAAACTGAGGGAAATCTGGAAATGAAAAATTTAGGAACTCAAATAGGAACCTTAGAGGCAAGCCTCACCTAATGGAATACAAGAGATTGGAAGACAGAATCTCAGGCATTGAAGACATGATGGAAGAAATGGATCCACTGGTCAAAGGAAATGTTAAATCTAAAAACATCCTGGCACAAAGCACCCAGGAAATCTGGAACACTATGAAAAGATCAAATCTAAGAATAATAGGAATAGAGGAAGGAGAAGAAATTCAGGTCAAAGGCACAGAAAATATTTTCAACAAAAATCGTAGAAGAAAATTCTATTAACCTAAAGAAGGAGAGGCCTATTAAGGTACAAGAAGCATACAGAATAACAAATGTACTAGGCCAGAAAACCAACTCCCCTTGACACAGAATACTAAAAACACTAAATGTACAGAACAAAGAAAGAATATTAAAAGTTGCAAAAGAAAAAGACCAAGTAATATGTAAAGGCAGATCTATTAGAATAACACCTGACTTCTCAATGAAGACTCTAAAAGCGGAAAGTCCTGGACAGGTGTTCTACAAACTCTAAGTAATCACAGATGCCAGCCCAGATTACTATACCCAGTGAAACTGTCAATCATCATAGATGGAGAGAATAAGATGTTCCAAAATAAAACCAAAATTTAAACAATATCTATCTACAAATCCAGCCTTATAAAAGGTGCTAGCAGGAAAACTCCATCCTAAAGAGGTTAATCACAACCAGAAAAAACCACAAGGAATAAATAATCCCAGACCAAGAAATCAAAATCAAAAAAGGGGAACTGCACACACACACACACATACCACCACCACCACCACCACCACCAGCAGCAGCAGCAGCAACAATAGCAGCAGCAATAACAACAACAAAATACACAGGAATCACCAATCACTGCTCATTGATATCTCTTAAGATCAATAGTCTAAATTTTCCAATGAAAAGACACAGACTAACAGAATGGATATGAAAACAGGATACATCCTTCTGCTACATCCAAGAAACACACCTTTAACATCAAGGATAGACATCGCCTTATTGTAAAAGGATAGACAAAGATATTCCGAGCAAATGGACCTAAGAAGCAAGCTTGTATAGCTATTTTAATATCTAACAAAATAGACTTCAACCCAAAAATAATCAAGAGAGATAGGGAAAGACACTAAATACCAAAGAAAAACCCCACCAAGAGGATATTGCAATTCTTAATATCTGTGCACCAAACACAGGAGCACCCAAGTTCACAAAAGAAACACTACTACAGCTTAAATCACATATTGACCATCACACACTGATAGTGGGAGACTTCAGCACCCCACTCTCACCAATAGCTGGGTCATCCAGACAAAAACTAAACAGAAAAATGTTTTAGCTTTCCTGTTTTGTTTTTTCACGTGCGCGTGCAGTTCCATATGAAGCTGAAGCTTGTCCTTTTAAGACCTGTGAAGAACTGTGTTGGAATTTTGTTGGGGATTGTACTGAATCTGTAGATTGCTTTGAGTAGGGTGGCCATTTTTACTATATTAATCCTACTGATCCATGAGCACAAGAGAGCTTTCCATCTTCTGATATCTTCTTCAATGACTTGAACGAGAGGATCAGCAGGGAAGGGAAGGAAAGAGGAGGATGAGGGAAGGAATACAGGGAGAAATGGTTCATTTGAGAAAGGTAGTATGGAAACCTAATATAGCAGAAGCTTCCTAAAATATATACATATATGAAGGCAATCTAAATGAAATCACCAAATAATGGGAGAGACAGAGCCCCAAATGGACATCTCTTGTCATTAAATCAAGTTTCTAGTATTGAGATTGGGCTATATCTAACTGAGTTGTTTCAGCTGGCCAAAGGGGTCCTGTGGGAATCCTCAAAGAACCCAGGCTGTTGCCAAGACTATATGTTGTTCTCCAGAAAATGATGGCAAGGCCTCATTGCTGAAGGTAACACCCACACAACTCATTGAACATGGAGAAGTTGAGCTTCTGCCTACATAGAGCCTTCACCCCTATGTGCTAACATCTTTGGTACAGGAAGGTACTCGGTATGCTACCAAACTAGAAATGTAAACACCAACCCAGTCACAAACCCTTTGATCTACAATGGTGTCATCCCTACATGATAGGCTAGTGCAATGGTGGCACAAAGCTTGTGGGAGTAAGCAACCAACATCTGATGTGACTGAAGGCCAATTCCGTGAGATGGAATCCATAACTAACATTTCTTGCATGACCAAGAACCTGAGACTAGATAGCCCAGGGACCTAGGGTAACAACAAATACTACTGTTCTAAGAAAAAAAAAAGATATAGTAAAAAAAAAAATGACTCCTAATGACATTCTGCTATACTCATAGACCAGCCTTCATCAGAGAAGCTTCCTCCTGAAGCAGATGGGAACAAATACAGAGACTCACAGCTAGATATTATACAGAGAGTGAGAGACCTTGGAACACTCAGCCCTAAATGGGATGTCTCTATCAAACCCCTCCCTCCTTTCAGGGCTAATGGAACCCCTAGGAAGAAGAGGTGGAGAGGGTGTAAGAGTCAGAGGGGATGGAGGACACCAAGATAACAAAGCCTTCTAAACCAACAGGATCCATGCACTTATGAACTCACAGAGACAGAGGCAGCATGCACAGGGCCTGCATGGGTGTGCACCAGATGGGATCCAAGAGTTGAGAAGAGAAATGGAAACATGCCTCCATCCCTAACCCAGAAGCAAGCTCCTATTGATAAACACTTGAAAATGAAAATTTAGTTTCCTCCAAGGGACTCTTAGTGGGGAAACACACTACTGTTAAGGGTGGGCTGCATGCCCAGCAGTAGATGCCAACAAAAAATGATCTCAAAGGGTGTCTTTGGAGGTTCTTTGTCTCATAATGTCATGCCAGGGCTCTTCCTTTTTTTTAAAGTTAAATTATCCTATTTATTTTATTTTATTAATATATTTTTTCTTCTCACTTTTTACCCTATAGATCCTTTGCATCTATATCGTGGCTTCCATTTTAGTGTTTTTATGGGATTCCCGAGTGTGCAAATGAGTGGGTCTCTGTTTCTTGTGCCTTCTCTTGGGCTCCTTTTCTTCCATTTATTTGTTTTGTTCAATTCTGAAGTATTAGGTTTTTTAAAACCTAATTATATTTTATTATATATTTTTAAATTATGGTCCTTTAGAATGTTGTTTATTTTCTAATTAGAGATAGAAAGGGGGTGGATACAGATGGGAGGGGGTGGGAGGAGAAGAGGGAGGGAAAATTGTGATCAGGAAATATTATGTGAGGAAAAAAATCTATTTTCAATAAAAGCGGGAGGTGGGGGAGGTGAGAACTTCTAAAAGGCATTCTTGGAAAGGCATTCCCTGACTGAAGTCTACAGCATCCTTGTCTCAGCCAGCAAAAGTCCTCAGTTTTCAGAAGAACGGATTGCTCATCCTGAAGACAAGGATGGTGAAGTCTGGATGTGGAAGCAGTAGGGTCTGTATAACACAGAATATCTCACATAGTCTCCTCTTTCAACTTTTGTCTTTGTAACTGTCTTACTTCTTTTCTCTAGCTTGGCCCTGCAAGCTCACTTCCCATGAAAATCAGGCATGTAGTCTGGTGACTTGGACCAGTGCCCGCCCTCAGCTGTAATCTAGATGGTGTCTCCTCCTGACCCAAATTCATAGCACCATTTAACTTAGGGCAATCTATGCCAAGATTTGCTTTCTGAGATCGTTAAACTTTGATGGGAAGTTCCAACAGACCATTCCGTGGTCAGCACAACTCACTGAAATCTGCCTAGTGAGGTTTGTCAAGGCCCTGGGTCTTATTCTTACAAAACCAGAGATGAGATTTGCTGATACACATTCTAATTTTAAGGTTTGTCCAATCAGTACTGACAGTCATCAGCTCAGGGTATTCATGTAAAGCTTCCTTCATGTTTTCCCAAATTCTCCACACTCTCTCTTTTATCCCACTCCTTTTCTTCCTAAACACATAAAGGCCAACTGTTTTGTACTCTAATCAATTTCCTGTGGGAACACATAGACTAATTCCTGATATTTTTCTTCAGATATCTACAAAGCCTTTTTAACTCCATCAATTATTTGAGAAAATGATTCATTATTAGAGAGATATCCCTTAACTATTCGAACAAACTAGCTCATTCATCCAACCCCACTTCACCTATTCCTCATATACTTTACCCTTTTGACATATTTTTTCCTCCTGGAATTTATTTCTACATGATATAATATGTATTTATCTTTACTGTCTCCAATCATGAAATATAAAAGAAGACTTTGACCTAATCATTGTGGAGTTTGTATCACCCACAACATCAGGTTCTTACTTAATAATTGTTAAATACATAGACATTGTCCAAAAGGATTCCTCATTTTACTCTCTTGTCAAAAGGTGACTGTGCAGTCTACTGTGTCTTAGGTTAATATACCACATCTCTTTCAATCGGTTTTTAAGGCAGCTAGCTAGAATAGGTTGCCGCTCCACCCCTTAGACAAGCTTTGTTCTGTTTTGTTTTTAAACAAATCATGTGCTTATTTTAATAGCACATTCCATATTTTGGCACTGTACCCATTTCTGAATGAGATCATTCATTTTCAGGCCAAAACAAGGTCAAAGGCATTTCCTGGTCTTTCAATAACTTTTATACCAAGCCACAGTAGGAAGTTTTCTTCATATTGCACAGAAGATTGAGCACTGGGAGGGATTTGGAATATGACTGCAGAAAAGTAAGCTCCATAACTGCCTAACCCTGATAATCACAAGTGAAAGACAGCCTGAGGCAATAAGCTGCAATGTACACCTGTAATCAAAACTTGTACACAACAGAAAAACATGTTCCACCTTTCTCCCAGTGATGTTCTCATTCCCAGCTTGAACACTATCTGAACTTAATAATTTTCTGCCTTATTCTTATTTGTTTAGATCAAGAATTACATGGAACAAACAAGATACACACACACACACACACACACACACACACACACACACATGCGCACATGGGGGGGATAGGGAGAGAGAGAGAGAGGGAGAGGGAGAGAGAAGAGAGAGGGGAGAGGGGGGCACATGAGTGTACAAGCACATGCTACAGATTTTAGATGTGTAATTACTGGTTTCCTCCATAAATGAAATTAATATACTGGGATGGTCATCCTGTACCAGTGGGGGGGATTCAGTCACATGACCCTAGTTTGTGATTACAAACTATATGGAGATCACAACACTGCATGGAAGTAGGAAGAAGAGAGTAGTCTCAAGCCATTATTTCTTCAACATCTTAATCATAATTTATTCAGGAGACAAAATTCATAACTGTGATTAGGCAAATGGGTAGAAATCAATCATCCACAATTGGCTGATACTGTGCAATCATATGTTATTAAAGAACAAACAAATGCATATTTCTGGATGCCAAGGCAGAAGACAAATTGATGTTTTCCTTAATTTTTGTGCTTTCAATTGGAAGAACATTTTTATTTTGTCTTTTTCTTCCTGATTCCTCGGATTTTAAAAATTGCCACAAGTGTAATTTTAAACATTTCACTCAATAAAATGATATATTCCAAGCCTCTATTTTTGAAAATCCCAGGGTATGGCTTGAATAGCTGAGGTTTATTAGAGATATTTGTGCTGCAGATTCTATTCTCCAGACCTCGGCATCTTGCACTTTAAAATGGGAGAGATGGCCATGAAGATCTCTGATGATGTCCCTCTGTGCTTTTTTTTTTTCTTGGAAACTGCAGTTGAGATGTAATATATGAGAGGAAGAAGGAGGAGGAGGAGGAGAAGGAGAAGAAGAAGAAAAGAAGAAGAGTCTCACTATGTAGTCCAGGCTATCCCTAAACTCATGATGCCCCACTTCAGTCTCCAGAGTGCTTGGATTATACTGATGTACCACCATGCTTACCTTTCTGCTTCCTAAATCATTGATTCTTGCCAGTTGAGTTTTTATATGAGTGAAGATGGACTAACAGTACTGTCTAGAAGAAGTCTAGGCAAACATGAAAAAGGTAGGTGGCCTAGGTGATGATCCAGTCTTCTAGAGTGTTTTTTTTTTAAAGCAGTCTGTATGACACATGGACAAGTTGCTAGATGGTTTGGCAGGAACATCCATTTGCTAAACTTGGTGACTGTAGGCTCATGTCTCAGCATTTCAGCAGCATAACTTGTAGATTGCCTTATTTGTGAAAGTTTCCCATCTTTAGAGTATCTTTTTTCCTCTGGGGAAGAGAGTAGGAGCCAAATTTAGCCTCTTCTCTTCCCTAGAATATAATCCTAGTGTACAATTTTGTTTAATGCAAAGGGAGGGATGGTTGTTATCACCCAGTTATGAGAGGCCAAGGATGTTGCTAAGGACCGCTCAGGACTTTATGCTTTTTTCAGAACAAAGAAACATCTGGCCCTATATGTCAATAGTATCAAGATTGAGAAATCTTGGTCTAAAGGGAGAAGCTTTAGATTGATGATGGCTTGGCCAAGTTCATGATAAATGAATAAAATAGGAGTTTAGGGGTTACTGTTGCCTTCTCATGTCAACGGAACCTATGAATAAACCTGTGAATATAAATGTTAGTAAGTTTTTTTCTTTGTTTTGTTTTGTTTTGGTTTTTTGAAGACAGGGTTTCTCTGTGTAGTTTTGGTGCCTGTCCTGGATCTCCCTATGTAGACCAGGCTGGCCTCAAACTCACAGAGATCTTCTGCCTGCCTCTGCCTCCTGAGTGCTGGGATTAAAGGCATGCACCACCTGGTGCTTAGTAAGTTTTTATGGGAAGCTTCTACATGAACAAAATGAGAGAAAAAAATTATCTAACAACAAGTGGAGCTAAATTTTATCAACATGTTTTATAGTAAATCTGATTGGCTGCACTTAAAAAAATTAGACATGATTCTAGCAGAGCAGAACCACTGAATTCAGTCTCATTTCACTCCCAAATCCTTGTAGCTAAACACATATTTCAGTACAGTTAACATACAGCATTCCCCTTAAGAGCCAGCCTTTTAGGCTGAGCCTTACACATCTTGGATGTAAAAACAACGGTGACAGTTTTTAAAGCATAGAATTGTCCCTTCGAGAACCATCCAGGTTTGAAGATGACGTCAAATAATGGAGTACGTCCCACACTGAACTCCAGCGCTTTGTAATTGTTTCACTGCAAATACTTCTAAAACATAGCCCGCACATCTTTGCCTTTTCTAACACGTGCTACTGAGCTTAATCTTCTCTTAGTGGCTTTTAGATGTCATCGTGAAGGGTGTTAGCTAGCAGCCTGTGCCAGGAGCAGTAGCTCATGTACAGCATTTATATTTTACTGAAGTTTCTGGTTGCCTTAGTCAGTCAGGGGTAAATGATCTTGCTGTTTTGAGCTTCTTGCCTACACATATTCACAGGGTGAATTACAACATACTCCTAGGAGTAAAAGCTAGAAGGCCTCAGTTCACTCATCTATTCTACATGCTTAGACTTATTTAGCAAAGCTTGGCTCGCAGAGATGGCCAAAGCGTGTGAAAAATTAGTCTTTCACATTACTAACACTTGCTAGATGTCTGTATGTTATGCTCTGAATGTCTCTTTTTCACAATTATTTAATTTTGTCCTTGTAAGAATCCTATGAAGTAGGGTTTATCCTGATACAAACAGAGATGACTGAGGCAGAGAAATCTTAAGTCATTTGTATAAATGGCAGAGTTCTGATTTAAAGCCAGGTGATGCGACCCCAGAACTTTGTTTTAACCACAGCTACAGAGACTGCAAAATGTTAAGCTATGGGCTGTGGGCTGTGGGCTGTGGGCTGTGGGCTGTGGGCTGTGGGCTGCGGGCTGCGGGCTGCGGGCTGTGGGCTGAGTGTAGCCCACTGATAGGTTTTGTTTGGATCATGAGCCAGTAGTAATTCTGGGGGTGACCATCTACACCTGGGCAGCTTGCACAGTCCCTGGTGAATGAGAGCTTAATTCCGGCCTTCCTTTGACTTGTACAGCTATGGAGTTGGCACGAGGAAAGGGGTGCTGTTTTCTAATTTGGGCAAAGGGGCCAGATGAGCTAGTGACATCCGTGGTTGTCAACACTAACAAAGTGGATTGTTCAGACGAAATTCCCAATGTCTGACTTCCATGAAAAGGGAAGGAAACAGGATGAATTAGACCCAACACTCCAGGTAGCAGCAGTTTCTCTAGAAGGGGTTCATCTCACACATTGATATGACTGCCAGACTCTGTGAGTTTTTCAAGCTGTGGTCTATATACAGCACGGTAGACTTATGGTATTTCATTTAAAAACCCTCTCTTGTTTCCATAGTCCACTCACGGTGCTGTAACTAAGTTTCTTCCCTCAGAAAACTAGTCTAGCTCCCCGGAGCTGGCTGATTCCCTCAGGTGACCAAAAGGGTGGATTCTGTTTGCCTGTGCAAGCTGTTTTGTAGGACACGCTGTTCTCTTGTGGTTCCATGCATGGCAGAGAAAAAAAAGAAGAAGAAGAAGAAGGAAAAAAAGGAGACATAACTTTGCTCTCGGTATCAGGTGTCTGATAGGGGTTCCACTTGGAGCACTTCCCTATCAACATGAAAAGTGCATGCATGAGCAGTTACCTTTTAAAGACATCGCTGTTTGTTTTTGCTTTTTATAGCAAAACAAGCATCGCTCGGGCCTGTAGCTTGTGGGCAACTGGAAGAGAAGAAATTTTGCTGAGTGAACAGTAGTCATCTGGTGAGTGCCAGACACTTCCCTTTCCAGCTCAAGCTTCAGCACATGGCCCTTTGTCTCTGCCAAGCCAATGGGATCCAGCAGTTCCACACAGCCCTCCTGTGCCCTTACCACAGGGATGGCTGCCCTGAGCTGCAGAGACACCCGATACACAGTGAGGATATGGAGAGCATCATCACTTGTCCCCACATCTGGCTGAGGATACACTTGGCAATTGCACTCCTCACTGGAGCTTCCTTTAATTGACTGTAGACACAGAGGGAAATCATTTCACCTTTTGAATCTCTGTTTCATGCCCACGATATCAGAGGGAGCATCTGGATCTTTATTCTGTCAAACTCATCTGAAAATCTACAAGTGTTTGGACCAGAGTTTCAACTTTTAAGTTTGACTTTTTAAACCGAGACTTGTTTGGTGATAATTCCCCCTGTTTTTGTGTCTACTGAACGTTTGCGGCGGGGGGGGGGGGGGGGGGGGGATTGAGACAATGGGGCCCGTTTTTTACTTAAAAAAAAAAAAAATTCATGTCTCTTTAAAAAAAGGAAAATCCTAAGAGCTGATGAAGTATGTGTCGGCTGAAGGCACCAACCAAGAATCTAAGAAAGAAAACAAGCCTGGCTGGATTGTCATCCATTTGTTTTCGTTCCTTATCTTGTGCCTTGTTACCTAAAGACATGATGCCTGGATCTCCTGCAGCTATTTTGTGAGCATAAGGAATAGGCTAACACTGAATGAATTATGTGGCAGAAAGCTAGAAGCTCATGCCATTGTCTATGAGAATATAGAACTCAGAGTGTGGAAATTTTATTTATTTTCTGAGTCTTGCTATCACAAGGTATGACATTACTTCTCCCATACAGGGATTTTATGGGGATTATTTAAATGAAACATGTGTATGAAATTGCATCTAGATGATAGAAATCAATCAATCCAATCAACAAATACATTATCCTTTGTTTTTATTTTTTCTCATTTACCCTCCCAACTATATTTCCAACTCAAGGGAAAATTCTCCCCGAGTTACTTGCTATTAACTAACACTTTTAAACCAGGCTTCTGTACAGAGAGTTGTTTTTGATGTCTGTTGGCACAGATCTGTCCTTGAGTAAACAGGGTCCTACAGACCTGAGAGAGATTCCCTTCAATGTCAGCAGCAGGTTGGGCCATGCCAGACTGAGGCAGAGAGAAGGTGTGGCCTTGCTCGGAGGGGAATGGAACAATGTCTAAGATAAAGTAACCTCCAGAAATTTCCCAATCTTCTCACAGTCTAAGATATTTGTCTTCCTGGGAAAATAGAGAAAAATGGAAAAGCAAAAGAGAAATTTAGCCCACTGTGTGCTTCCATGTCTCAGAGGCAAAGAAACAGAGAAAGACCTGCCTTTCTTTCAACATCTGAAAGCATGCATATAATTTTGGTTGCATGCCTGTTCACCTGGGAATAGGCAACTCTTTTCTAGTGTTTTGCACTTTTTAAGAAAGTTAGATAATTCTACAATTTCTCTTTTCTAGTTAGCAGCTGTTTGCTCATTTACTTTTCATACATCAATTTGCTACTTCTTAAAAGAGAGATCAGCGAAGCTGTCTGTTCAGTCAGATGGTAAATATTCTAGGTTTTACTATCCATAGAGGCATGCCTAAGTTCTAAGGTTCATTTGCTCACCTGTCTATGGAGTGAATAAGTAGCTGCAGGTAATATGCATTGGGAAGGGCTGTGTTTCTGTTAAATAGCACAGCTCCAAACTCAAGGCCTGCAGCTTTGCTGTCCCTGCTTTCAAGGACACTGGAACAATGTGAAACCAAACAAGAAACATTTGGTAATACCTAAGTCCTTCTCATCAGGAATAATTACCATAAAACAAGCTAAGCCTACAGAGCTTGCCTAAAAATCCACCACTGAGAAAGAAATGCCTTGGCAAGAAAGAAACATTCTGACAACAATGAAATCAGCACCATGAACAGCCAGACTCAACTGGTCCAGGATCAATGCAAAACGAGGTAAGCAAGGAAAAGCAGAAAATGCAACGGGATTTCAGCTTTTCTTTTTCTTTTTCTTCAAGACAAATATGCTCAAATAAAAGAAAATACTCTGTGGACTAGAGCGAGAAGGTTCCTTTTCAGGGCAGCAGCTGTTGGGAATGGAAGGAAAACACTGATAAGAGTATCAGCCTTTGACTCTTGCAAAACAGGATAAGAAGCAGACATAAAGTGAGAACCGGTAGCTGAGCAGAGACTCGTGCCAAAGCAGACCTCTTGAGACATCTTCAAGTCTGGCTCCGAGGTCGCTGGGCATCGGTGTCACCCTTTGCTTTCTTCACTGACTCATGAGCAAACGTTTCACATATTATGAACAACTCACATGGGATCTGCTGCGGGAGAAGCTGAAGGCATCAGCAGGGAACGAGACGGAGTCAAGGCAGTCAAGGGAGGGCGATCAGGAACGGACAGGCTTTCAGGAAGGCTGCACTTGGTCCATCTGCAGCTGTGCGATCAGGAACGGACAGGCTTTCAGGAGGGCTGCACTTGGTCCATCTGCAGCTGTGCCATTTGCCCCCACGAATCCTCTTGTTTTCACCATTCTCCGGGCTTTGAACTCTTGTCTAAGCTGTCTTGCACAAATAGCACTAAGACTTATAAATAGTTTACGACAGACAGGCTCTAGGCACGCACATATGTCGATCCTTTTGATCTTCACAATCCCATGACTCGGGTACAGATGAGGTACCTGAAGCCCAGAGATGTCAAGTACTTTCTCCAGAGTTTACTCAGCTCATAAATGTCAGGACCAGGAATGGAACCCAGATATTCTGGCTTCAGACTGTGGGCTCAACCAGCAGCTTATTCTGGGGCCACAGGTCTTCCTCCTTGTCCCAAAGCTGGGTTTTGACCAGAGATCTCAGGGCAATAACTGGAGTTCACCCTCAGATGTGTTTGAGTATATATTTAGTTATTTTCTCAAGACAGCTGCAACTTTTAGCTACAATTACCAATACGTAGAAACCAAGGACATTGAAAAACATGCAGAAGTACATGTGTGGAAACAAACCAGTCAGTTTGGAACTTGCTAAGACCTCAACTCAGTTACTTCACTAAATAAATTTCAGAGATAAAGTAAACGAGAGAGGGAGGGGGAGAGGGAAGGAAGAAGAGAAGATGAGCAGGATGGGGATATAACCTACAGATTAAAAGTGGCTTAAACGGTTTATAAACATTTGCAACATGTGAGTGTTACTTGGAAGCCTATTTAAGCAAAATATAAAAAAGTAAACTATGGCATTCATGAGACAATTGTAACTTGAACCTTATCTGAATATTCAATAATTTATAGTTTTATGGTAAAGTTTTCATCATTATAATATTATGAACATAACTTAAGTAATCTCTAATTTAGAGACTTATATTTAAGTGTGATGAGTGAAGTGAAATGAAATGATGCCGGGATCTGCTTCAAAACAATGGGAGGGGACAACTTAGTGCGTGCACAGAAATGATATTGCATTGGCCAGGAGATGTTAACTATTTAAACCAGGTAATAGATATGTGAGGGCTGTAAATAAGCTTGATGATTCTATAAATTAAGAGCTGCATAAAAGTTTAGAAGGAGAAAGAGGCTGAAAATTAAGATTTCAAGAGAGGAGGATATTCTAGATTTACCAGTATTTTATCGGTATGCATACACACAGTTTCTCTTACCTTTGGTAAGTATTTGAAAGCCTAAGGGAAGAAATCAGAAAGAATGAAGGAAAGTATATTGTTTTTGTTCCAGAAAGATAAGCCATGGGATTGTTAGGAGCACCTGCAGCCTCCTCCCTCTGTGACCATGCCATGAAAATATTCTCACAGCAAAAGCGTACAGTGCTCTGTGACCTTGCTGATATGTCAACACCTGCTCACTGCCACATGGATTTGCTCAGGGTCCAAGGAAGTATAAGGAGGAAGAAACTCATACTCAATGGTCACAGGATCAGAGACTGAAAAGTACATGCCCAGTGGCAGGAAATATGGGACATCCAGCCACATTAACAGGGGAAAAGACCCCATGAAATCAAATGCAAAGCATGGCCTAAGACTGTTTTCTTTTGGCACACTTAGTCCCACAAATTATCAACTGAGCAATCTTAGATGAGCAGCTAATGAGGACTTCAACAGTCATATCTATAAGTTGACAAACATGGATTAACCATCCTAGGAGGTAAGTAAGTCTACATGTGATGAAACTATTAACTTATGCTCTTCAAACTGAGTATGAGAATGCTAAGCCTAATGCATTCCCTATTCCTAATTCCTGAAAGCATCTTTGCAGCTTTACTTAGCACCAAGCCATGGAGTCTGAGTTTTCAAAAAGCAATGAAAGAAGGTAAAATTAACAAGGCTAGGAAGGGAACCACCTGAATAAAATGGAGTGTGAAAAGTGATATGCCCTACAATGGAGTCAATGTCCCAACTCAGGGCATGGGTTTCAGATGGGAGTGAACGGATTTTCTGTTGAGACATTGCCTACTCTGTCCAGTTTTTGTTCCTTTGATTTTTGAAAGAATCTCACGGCATATCCCAGGTTGGCCTCAGATTCATCATCTTCCCCCCTCTTCAGGAGTGTTGGGTTTAGTGACGCAGGGCACTACACCAACTCCTACTCTAGTACTCAACCATTCTCCTGAATTCAAGCTGTCCTCCAATAGCCTTGATAGGTATTCTGTTCGGTGAAGCATACCTGACACAAAAATTTCAAGCCAAATTATGTTGTCCCAACTTCTAGAACTCAGGATCCCCAACATAGTGCATGGGTTTTTGTTCAGTATTCTTAGGTCAAATGCAGAGGCAGAGCAGTGAGTGACTTAACACAGATGCATATGAGATGCCAGGCTTCAGACTTCCGCACGCTCCATCATTAGCTCTCCAGCAACATTTTAAGAGAGTAATTTGCCCAATTTGCTAATGGCCTGCAAAGAGGGAACAAAGTCCTTGGAAATGATGAAGAAGCTTATTAAATGAATTAGCTGACAATACTTTGACCTTAAGTTGTTGTGGTTGTTCACTAATCAAGAACTAATCCTCTCTGCTTGGAACCTAATTATTATTGTGCTTATGGTTTTCCTTTTGACATAAAGTACCTCTTCACAAAGTATGGAGGTTCCTGAAGGCATTGCCTCAACTGGCCTTGACAAGAGAGGAGATGAGTCACAGGAGCAGCCTGGCATCATCTCAACTTGTAATACTCTTCACCAAGGGCTGAATCTTAGAGAGAGGGCCAGACTCAAGGAGCTTTTGAGTTTTCTCCTCTCCCTTCCCTTTCTCCCCCCTCATCTACCTTTCCCTCTTCCTCCTCCTCCTCTGTTTCTACCTCGTCCTTCCCATAATTTACTTTTTCCTGGTCCTGTTCTTTTCAAAAAGTAGGTTATTCACAAAGGCTTAATTCTACTTGACAAAAATTGCAGCAGGTTTCTTAACTGACAAAATTGCTATCAAAGATGGATTCATGTATAAGGAGAATGGGAACACAGCCAAGTTTAACATGATCTCTAGGAAAATGTTCAATGATGATCTGAAAACTCATTGGTAGCAATGGGTGAAATATCCAATGCAATCTTTTGCATAACAAAAATGTACAGAGATTTCTAATCCTAAACTCCACCTCCACAAGACCACATCTAGCCATGACTTTCATGCCTCTACCACAAGTTCTCCTCACAACTTGAAGATGTGTGTACAAGCTTCTCTTAGCTGAACCAACAACCCTGTATTCAGCCTACATGAACTATCATCCCATATGTCTGGGTCAGACTCATTCCCATGGTAGGGAGCATTACTTTCTCTTATTCTTCTCCCGTCTTTCTTTTTCTCCCTCTTCCTTCTCCTTCCCTACTCATTTCTTCTTGCTCTTCTTCCTCCCCAATAGGATCTGTCAAACAGGCAGAATTTGAATTCATTAGCTACTTTCCTAAGTGTTTGGAATCATATTCATGTATCACCATTTTTGCCCTATGTACCTTTTTCTGATCACACAGTATTATGGAAGTGATGAACTATCCATCAATAAAAAATAAAAAAATAAAGGATGTAGCCTGAGATGAACCAATACCAGATGAGTAACATATATCAAGAAAATATGTGACTAAGTGGGACAAGAGATATTAATCTAGTAAACTGACAGGCAATAGTTGAAATGATTATAATCTCAGTGGAAAAGCATAGCTAAGAAGCAATTAATAAATGTCTACATTTGAGAGGGAAAATTTATATTAACACATCATGTCATTCTCAAATGAATTTACTAGTATATTTTTTTCTGTGTATGTATTTCCCAGAACATGCTCTCTTGTCCATTCATAGTGTCTCAAAAATCCCTACAAGTATTATTACTTTGATAAGTGATCTGAATATGACAAGAGTACACCTTCCTTCTAACTATTGTTGGGAGCTATCACAGCAAATAATTTTTCTTGCTTGTCTATAAAAGCAACAAGTACCCTCAAGCAATCTATTTCCCCCAAAGGAGAGACTTGGCAAATGTGTTGGTTTCATACCTGTGAGATAACATTTGATATACTAGCCAATTGTCTAAGGAAAGTGGCAGATGTGCAGAAGCTGAACATGATGTGAGGGCTTCCAACACTATCAAACAGAGGAGCCAAGTTGGAAATTAATTCTAACCCTTTGCATCTTAGTTGGTGATAGTCAAGTCCCTTACCAGAAAGAACAAATGCATTTTTATAGTGCCAATAGAAACCTTCTCTTCAGTTTACTTACCTATAAAATGAACAATGAAGAGGAATAAAGACTGAGTATTTTAAAAGGAATCTCTATTGAAATTTTAAGTAGCTGATGATGTCATCAACTTGGCCAAGGATTAGTTTGTACACAGAAGTTATATTACACGACAGTATACTTTCTATTTTACCCTTACATTTGTGAGAAGCTGCACTTAAATTTTTTTTTTAATCTCTTAATGGCCAGAAAAGAGTTATGAGTGAATGCTTAGGACTGCACCATGCTTTATTTCTAGGGTTAATTACATGGCAGTCATGCCTTCATGCCTTCTGGATACTGTAACTTTCATGTATATGTATATGATGTATATGTATATATATATATATCTATTTCTATATCTATATATATCTCCATACATGCTCAGTGACACTTACAGAACTTTGGATAGAAGACACAGGAGATGTTTTGCCAATGTTTGAAATAATGAGAGTTGGTTTCTCGCTATGAGGAGTGTGAATAGGACTTCATTACTTTTTGAGAATACTACTATACCCACCAAGAAGGATGTGCCAAGAACTCATAACCTATTCCTTGCTTCTGAAAATGACCACCCCATACTTCTAATCTGCCAATAGTTCCCAGAGGAAAAGAAGTAGAACACGAGTCAGGGAGCCCTGGTTCCAATCTCGGTGTTGGTATTTTCATCCGTTCCTATTGTTCTTTCTTTGGTATTTCCATCAGTTCCTACTGTTCTTTCTATGTTCCTAAAATGGCTTAGTTATAGAACCCATGGAAAGGTTGGCCATGAAAGGTAGAATTAAGCATATGTTGTATTGTTCTATAGGATAAACATTCTCTCACTCATTTATTGAGCATCCATTAGCCCATCCTTTCTCAGGTGCAATGAGGGATAATCCCAGACTTCAATTTCACTTTCTGCACTCCAGTACATCAAGGACAGTCTCTTAAAAGACTTGCCTATGCTAATTATGTAAGACCATGATAACTGACATCTAAACAGCTAGCTCCACCTCAGCCCAGACACTGATGGAAGGCACACAGCACCCCATAGACTCTTTGTTAATGACACATTTTGTCTTGGCAAATGAGAATATGAGACAGGAGATTTAGTGTGTTTGTGTGTGAAAAGCCGGCAGGTTGGCATAAACATATGGAAGTATTCCTTCTGGAGCTAGATGGCTCAGTAGATAAAGATGCTTGCTGCCAACACTGAGACTGGAGCTTGTTCCTCGGAACCCACAGGATGGAAGGAGAAAACTGACTCCTACGAGTTGCCCTCTAACCTATACATGCACACCATGGTGCATGTGTCCAAATTCACACACACACACACACACACACACACACACACACACACACACAAAATTAATCAATGCTTAAAAATTATCTTGAAAGTAGTATTTTAAAAATATCTTTTTCTCTAGTTGTATACACATAAACAGACCCTGCAATGGTCCTTTATTTGCTGTTGATCCCATGAGTAAGGGACAGATAGTGCATGATCTTTCTGATTGTATGCTAGATTTTCCTACAACAGCCGTACATCAGTGGATACTAGCATTGCATTGGAAAATCCTAAGTATGGGTCTGAAACAATGGATCTTGTCTAGCCATACAACTAAATAGAATAATTTTTAGGCATGAAGACAATTTTTGAATTTGGTTTTCTTTTTCTTTTTATAAAGCAGAGCATTGAAATGTTTAGTTAGGAAGTAATTTTAAAAAATTGCTTGATAGCCAAAATTTTAAAAGAATATTCTCAAATAAATATGGTATACTATATGCCTTCTCTGTTTTAAGCACAAGCTGGTTTTATTCTGAGCAAGAGCTTTCTTTCATCCCAGAAAGTCCCCTATCCTCCCACCTCTACTGACACCCTTGGCAGCAAAGCCTGTTTCCTGCCTACAGAGTCACAGAAACCAGAAAACGCCCCTGTCACTCATCAGCTGGGAGCCTTAACTCCCCGAAAACACCATTTCCCACTTTATCTTAAGTGTACCAAATAATGGCATTTCTGCACGATGCTATAAACTTTGACTGTTAGCACATTCTGTGTTCTCATTGCACATTCTTTTCATTACTTTACTTGTAGGGATCTCAACTATTTCTGAAACTATTCATTGATGCCTCCACCCTTTAAATACTTGCAGGCTTATCTGTGTTTGAAGGTAATCTTTGCTCATTGTACGTCAAAACCTTTATCCAGGGAACAGAGTGCTTGATTCTTGTGCCTTGAACTTGAACACACATACGATGTGTATTTTCAATTTCATTAGGGATATGCTTAAATTGTGGTATCAAAAACCAATCCCTATAATGGTAACATTTAACAATTTTAAATATACTTTTAGCAAGATTTTTTTTTTTAATCAGGAGAAAGTGGAAAACAGAATTACAAAACAGCATTTGTAACCATTACGTCACAATTCATCATTAACTAATCATGTTTAAAAATCATTCTTTCTACATGTATAGACACAGCCTTACACCCAGTAGAATCGCAGCCCTCTTAAAGGCGCCTCCTCTGGGATTCATTCATTTCTAAAAAGAAAGCCAGTGTCTTCCCACAGAAAACACCCCTCAACATCTTTCTATTCTTTGGTAAAACCTAGCAGTGGAAACAGACCCTAGTCAATTTTTAACAACACATATCAAGCACAATGCTTCCCTCATCTATATCATTTATTTCTAGTTTAATACTTATAAACAAATAATAATCAGGTCTTTCCTTCTATTTCCCCTTTGATTTGTATTATAGTCTATGGTAATTGTTTCTATCACTGTCCACTATCTGGATTTTCTGGTCTCATAACTCGAATCAATCTTTTGCCTAATCATTATCACATCATCTAGTAATCTGAAGAAAACAACCAACAAGCTTTATGGTAACTCTACAAAGGCAGACCTAACTCCCTTCCTCCCATTCTGTGTTCTTAGTCTTTCTTTGAAATGCAGGGCTGGGGAGATGCCTCAGTGGGTAGAGTGTTTGCTGCTCAAGCATGAGGCCCTTCATTTGGATCCCTAGTACCCAGGGTAAAAAAAAAAAAAAAAAAAAAGAAAAAGCGAAGCATGGCTGTGCACATCTGTAACTTCAATGCAGAGCATCCCACAGGCTTGCTAGCCAACCATGGGAGGAGAAGAGGGAGGGAAAAACCGTAGTAGGTATGCAAAATAAATAAATTAAATAAAATAAAAAATTTAAAAAGGAAAAAAGGAAGGTAGGAAGGAAAAGGGTAGTGTTCAATAGAGGAAAATGAAGAAAACCCAAAGTTGACTTCTGCTCTCCATATGTACACACAGGGTGAGCACACCCCGACACATATGGTTCACATGGAAATTTCTTTCAGGAACAGAGTATAAAGAAAAGCCAGAAATGTCTGAACATGCTGTGGGCAAGAAGGGAGGGAGAGGAGGAAAAAAGTGAGTTTTCTTCTCTCTAGTTAGCAATCATTCTTCCATGAATCTCTTATCGTCCTGATGTTCTAGTTCTCCATACCCAGTCATACTCAAAACTTCCCAGTCTGTCACTTTGAACATGCCATGCATTCCTGTTTCCATTGCTGGTGCCCACACCTGTTCCTAGAATGTCCCGTTCCTATGCCTAGTTCGTGAAGAGCTGACTTGATATCGTGAGCTGGTTCCAGCCTACCCTTTGAACGGCTGCCTTCCTCCTTGAGGCTCCCAGGGTATTCTAGGCAGCCTTCAAACAGCATTTCCCACATTTTGCCTCATGGAGCATAGGCAATAGAGTGTATCTCTTCTAGAAAATCATCTATCATGTAGCAATCCAGGTATCCTGCAATCAATCATTTCTAATTCTTCATGTTACATGGCATTAGTCTATATATTTTATATGAGAAGAAATTGAAAAAGATAAATTTTATGCCATGGGCTAAGGCCTTATTTTGATAGAATTAATTAATTCCGTAGAATCCAGAGCCATAGCGTCCTGAAAAACATGTCTGTTACTACTTCTGGAAAGTGAATTATTTAAAGTTAGATCTGTGTCGTACTGCCTGACCCCAATTTTTATTCTATGGGAATTTAATGAGAATTCCTGGAAAACTCAGATTCAAATGACATGGCATATCCTGAAGGCACATCTAAAGAGGAAGAGGAACAAGGGACAGAAGAAGGAGACACCAGTTTAAAATTCCTACTGATAATCTAGAGAGTGAATGCGCGCAGGCAGGTTAACCCAGCATCCCAGAGCTTTCCTGCTTGACTTACGAAGGCAGAGTGTTGGCTTCGGTGCTTGTTGCTCATCTGATGAACTGAGTGGGCCTACAGTTAATCTCCCTTCAGTGGGCATTAGAAATATGAAGACAACAGCTAGCATTGTCAGTGTCCAGAGGGAACTTCTGTTCTTTTCTCCGGTAAAATTTAATGTCTTTCTTAAGGTGCCAGGTCAGGCCTTCCAAATGAAAACCTTTCCCTCCCTTTAGTAATTGAATTGTCTGGTGGTTTAACATAGAAAAAAATGACTTTAGAAGGGCAAACTGGCCTCAGTGTTATAGACTGAGATAGATCACAGTCTTACAGAATTGTGTTTCAGCAGATACACATATGCCTATCATTTTTCATGCTCTACTATCGGAAGATGAGGTACTATGTAGGTCTGGGCACAAGGGAGGCAGTCCTGACTTTTTATTTTTAACTGTTTGTTGCTGCATATGTTCTATTTCATTTTTATTAGCTGATGAAGAATTGGCCATCATTATAGGGTTTTTTAAATAAACAAAATGAATTGTTTCTCTTTATTTTTAAAGAAAAGATACAAGGAAAGTTAGAAAAATTTAGAAAGTCTAGGAAAGGCTTTAGGGGGCCGGTTAGGGCTGAGAACATTGTTGAGTAGGTCAGTACATCTATGGAGAACAAGTCTTTTGGTCATTTAATATGGAACTGTTCATTTGCAGGTTCAGAAAAGCAGCACATGCCAATTAAAGCCACCCCAGCATTCATGAACACATACATAATTGGGTAGAACTCACTGTACAGCATGACTCTGCTAAAATGGTTTAGATTTCTGCTAGGGCTGCACTTCAGTTTACACAGTCATAAGGTATTACTGAAATCCTTCTGTACACAGCATTGTACAAAAGTGGCGATCCCACTTCTGAGAGTCAGTGTGGTTTTGGGTAGTACCTAACTTAATATGTCTGGAAGAAATACTGTCCAAGTTACAGGGGGATGAGCTGTTCCAGTGTTTCATTGAGTAAATACAGTCATTTTGTAGTATCAAAATGTAGCCACACTGTTCCATAAGGTGGGAACTTTATTTCAGGGTTCCTCTTCCAAATTCAAATCAAGTGCGGGTACTCGCCCAATTTTCACAGTCCTCTATGTGAGAATACGTTTTAACAAAAATTTCCTTTAAAATCTATTACAGTTTTTTTCTCTGTGTTTTCTTTATATAGGAAAAGAAGGAAGGGTATTTAATGAGATTTATAGTCCATAGCTAAACAGGAAGGGGAGTTTATCCAGCTGAGTATACCCAACAGGCTCTCAAATACTTATTTTCTGACTTTGTCCCACTTGGAAAGTTTTATTTATGAAAATGAATGGCCATAACTTAAAACCTGTAGAAAAGAAAAAAAAAGCATGTAGACAAAATAATTCCTATCATGCAACATGAGAAATACTTAGTAGGTCTAACATACCAAGAAACATGGCTAAAGACTCAGAATATCAGTCATCACTAACCCTATGAATAATCTGAGCAACCAATATGACCCACTACCCAGGGAAACATCTGGATATCTAATGTTATAGTGAATCAATAAGTTGATTTGCAGCCATTTCTCAATCTGTTCCATTACAATGGTCTCATTTTTGGTGTCATATTTCATTACCTCTATTTTCTGACAAACTATATAGTGACAAGTAGGGATATTTTTTAAATCAGTAAATATAATATGGGTGTGGAAGCTTACAATTGCAATCTCAACACTTAGGAAGTTAAGGTATGAAGATTGGCATGAGTTTGAGGCCAACCTGGGCTACAAAGAAAGTACCAAGAAGAGAAAAATAAGGGAGAAAGGAAGGAAGGAAGGGAGGAGGAAGGGATGGAGGAAGGGAGGAAGGAAGGAAGGAAGGAAGGAAGGAAAGAAGGAAGGAAGGAAGGAAGGAAGGGAGGGAGGAGGGAAGGAGGGAGGAAGGAAGAAAAGAAGGAAGCAAGGAAGGAAGGAAGAAAAGGGAGGAGGGGGGAGCAAAACAGGGAGGAGAAATTAATCTCAGGAGAATTAGCCAAAATTTCCAGAGAAGAAAACTTTTGTTTGTGTAAGTATCCTTGCCAAGAATTAGATTAAAATTAACATTATCAGAAGCAGAAAATACTATAGGTTGAGTACTCCCAATGCCAAAATATAAAATATGAAATGTTGCAAAATCAAAACGTTTTGAGTAAATGACATGATGCCACAGATAGAAAATTCCACAGATGACCTCAATAGATCCAGAAAAATTCCAGAAATGATTAATAAAATTCAAAAATATGGTACAAAATTACCTTCTAGCAAGGTGTCTATAAAACACAAATGCATTTTGTATTTAAACTTGGATATGACTCTCAAGCTATCTCATCAAATATCTACATATCTTTCCTAACCCCCAATCTAAAATCTAAACCATTTCTGGTCTTAATTACTTCAGGTGGGGGATACTCAGCCCCTGTCAGAATGATGACAGGAATGTATCACATACATATGATTGGGTAAGATTATGGCTCTTTATGAAGAATCAAGATTAATTAAATTGAACATAAATAAAAAGTGCAAGTGCTCATTAGAAGGACAAAGCATCCTTATACAGCCAAGTCCTTAATAGACAAGAACGGTCATTAGAATGCAAAGGGTTCATGGAAAAACATTTCAAAGTAAGTACGCTAGCATCCTATTCCCACCTCTGCTTAACTTACATAAAGGCTGGAGAGCATCTCCCACAGGGCCACCCAGGAGAACAAATTCAGCGACGTGAGCTGAGTGTGCTCTCTGAGAACTTGGAAGATCCATCTCTTGCTAGATTACAGAACTACATGTGGTTACTCTTTTATGGTGACTGCAGCCTTCTCCATAAAAAAAAATAAATAAATAAATTAAACTTGGCTTCAAATTTTGCTGTTCAGAGACCTATTTCCAAAACACAGAAGCCCAGTTCCTGGTCAACCGAATAAACTCTGTATCTTTAGGCCTTCTCATAGAAAATAATATTGTTTACAATCAGTCAAGGTATCTTAAGTAGCGCACCTGAGAAAGAAGCGGTTTTGTAAGTGAAGTAGAGAGAAATCAAGACAAAAGAGCGGTTGATACAAAATTTTTAAAGACATATGTAGGCTGAATGCTACCAAGGTCCTGACAGAGATGAAATGAGATGTCAAGATGCATGGCAAGGGGTTAGCCTGAGAATGGCCTTCCTCTGAGTTCTCATCCACAGTAGGAGAGGAAGGATAAACAGTGAACAGAAGAGTTTGTTGTTCACTTTTCTTCTTTTGAAACAAGGGCTTGCTATGTAGTCCAGGCTGGTCCTGAATAACTGATTCAGCCTCTAGATTGCTGGTATCCTTTGAGGTTTTGCATCAGAGGAAACATCCTGTCTTATAGGATGGCTTAAATCAGTGGTTCTCAAACCTCTGTCCTTGGACCAGTTGCCTTGGCATCATCTGTGAGCTGGTTAGAAACAACAAACAAGCAAAACAAACAAACAAATAAAACAAAACTAGATTTATGCCCCTTGATCCTGATCTACTGAATCAGATTCTCTGGGGAGAAGGCTCCCCAAAACTATGACACAACAGGTTTTCCGTAAGATTATTTATATTAATGTTTGAGAACAAAATATTTTAGAACAGGAAATGATCACCTGCTGAGAGGAAGAGGGTGGGGGTTTGGGGGTTAGAGATTTATAGCAGTTGTCCAGAGGAATGTGGGATGGGAGTGAGAAATTAGTGAAAGCCTTGGATACCATGTGAAATTAGCGTATCTTCCCGAATTCGAAGTCTTCCTGTGAGCTTGTCTCCAAGTTCTGTGGATAGTAATAAGATGTCTATGCTAAACTATATTCTGCTTCCCATATGGGGGACTGTCTCCCAGGAATGATGCATTGATCATACCATAGAGATTTCTCATGACAATCATGCACTGATTCAGTGAAAACGGAAGTCATTTAGCTTAGGACAAATGGAGAAGGACAATAAATAAGAGCAAAAGTCTTCATGTCCAAAGTGAAGCTGTCGCCAGCTGTGGTGCCCTGGAGAGGTGATTTCTACTTTAGATGATGTAACATATAAAGGTAGACCCAGCATTCATTTGTTCAAACACAAAGGAGGGAAGGAAAACAGATACACACACAAAGCCACAACAGAAAACACATTGTGATGGCGGTGATAATGGCTGTATTGATGCTTAGCAGAGAAGAAAGAACAATCAATTCTAATCGACGTAAACAAGGAAATATTCATGAAAGAAGGTACAAGAGAGCTAGAAAAACAAAGGAGGAGAAGAAAGTCAATAGATGGATGGCCATAAAGGTAGAGCGAGGAAGCATACAGCCAAGCTAGGGGATGGAAATACCCTAGTGTAGATTTATAATGCTGAGACCATGGCGAGAGAAACAGTCTTTGTAGCTTGAAGATCAATTTTTCAGTAAGTTTCATTAGTCTGAAAATAATAGGGAAATATCACACGATCATTTACTTTTCCCATTTTTCAATAGTTCATGAATATTAAATTTTGGGTAAGTGCCTCTTTCAGAACACTTCCTGACTGGAGTGTGATTTATGAAAGGAGTGTCCATCCCTCAGATTTTCCGTACTCCTAACATGGAAGATTATGGGCATGTCTGGGGTCACTTACAGAGGTTGCTTGCTGCTTTGAAAAGTATTGCTTCTCTGAGGCCAGAATTTAAATTGATTCCATCATAAGAAAGAACACACTGTAATAAATTTTTTATTAACCTTTTAAAAGTGGGCCAAGTTTTTATTCTCATAGTAAAATTCATATATTGAATCTCTGGCAACAAGCCCCTGCTAAGCACCCTTTTCCTGTCTTGGGTCATGTCTCAGAGGGCCTGAGTGAGCAGAAAGCAGCTGTCCTCTTGAATTTAAAAGCAGGTCTGGGCCCTTCAAGGCAGCACGGTTGCACAGAGGCTCTGCATTTGTAGAAGAGAAGGCGAAGAAAGCATCCATTTCCCTTTGATCCAATTCATGTTTCCAGGACTAAGCAGCAGAAGGATCGATCACACTCTCATGCCTCCTTCCCTCTTCTGGAAAATGCTCATTTCCCAGTCATACTTTACAGCATCTTGAAACCTTTGAAAGGAGGAGGCTCACAGGGCATCCTCACTTTGAGCACTGTGGTTTTAGCTCAGGAGTTGTATGCCAGGTGCATCAACCAACCTTGAAGATTTAGTTCAAAGAGCATCACTTTCCTGGGTTTTAAGTTCATATCTGGTGACTCACATATTTCGCCATGAAAATGACCTTTTGGTCTTTTAAAGGATGTCTATGGTCTGTAAACACTGAAGAAGAGATGCTCTCCCCAAGACATACACTTTTAGAACATACACTTTTCAACATGATGCTTTATGGACTGGCTGCAAGCATTATTATGCTCTTACTTTTGGTTCTGTATAGAGACAACAGCAAGAGATGAGGGTCCTAAATATGAGATAAAAGTCTGTGTAAAAATCCCTCACTTGAAACACAGCCCATATACCACAATTCCGGATTTTCAGGCTGGTGCAGGTCCCTTTCTCTGACACCGTATTTCTAGAATGACAGTGTTTGATATTTAAGAATTGAGCTTGTAGATTGATCACATAGATATTTTCTTTGGAAACCTACCTCGATGTTCCTATATCAGTTCCTGCCTCCAGGTGCCTACCTGGAATGGAGTTCCTGCCCTGCTTACCCCAGATGGTGGACTGTAACCTGTAAGGCAAATCAACCCTTTCCTCCCCAAGTTACAATTGGTCATAGTGTATTATCACAACAATAGATAGCAAACTAAGACATAGTCCATCACTGAGTGAAGAAACTCAAGCAGATCAGGGATCTGAAGGCAGGAACTGATGCAGAGGAGCCTGTGGAGAAATGTTGTTACTAGTTTGCTTCACATGGCCAGCCCAGCCTGCTTTCTTATACAGCCCAGGACCACCTGCCAGTGGTGGCAGCATTCACTGTGGGGTGACCCTTTCCACATCAATCACGAAAATGCATCCATAGACTTGCCCACAGGCTGATCTGATGGGAGCAGTTCCTCAACTGAAGTTCCCTCTTCCGGATGACTAGTTTGTGTCGCACTGACAACATACTAACTAGATCACGAAGCATGAATCAACCTCTATTTACCTGCTCATTTTAACCCAGATGACTTGATTTCTCAAAAGAGATATAATTAAAACCAAGGACAAGAGAAAAAATATTGGAGGAACCCATTCAATTGTTACATAAAATATCCTATCTGAAAATGCAAGTTTCACTACTCAGAAAACTATCCATTCTTCTAGTCATCTTTTTGAATGCATACCACCTTCACAATTTGTACCTCCTTAAATGTTCCCCTTTATTACGCTCTTAATAATCAGAATACGCTCCTATCTTCAGTGTTTGTATGTGTAGTTAATCAGCACTTCAAAAATGTTAGATGGAAAATTCTAGAAACAAACAAAAATCATAGTTCCATATTCAAAATATGGAAATCTCATGCCAGAGTGATGTAGCCTATACCCAACTACCTACACAATACATGCTACCTGCCCCAAGGTGACCTAGTAGGTTTCTCAACTCTCAGGTTGATTGTTGAAATACCACAATGCCATGTTTAAGTTAACTTCTTTTATTAATAATGACCCCCAAAGCATAACAGAAGTAGCAGCGGCAACTTGAGATGAACTAGAGTGCTTTCATTAAGTATAGAGATGAAGGTTCTCAAGGAAAGGAAAGAAAACGTATCATATGCCAAGATTGTAAAGTTCTATAGTAAGAACAAATCTAGGATATTATAAACGAAAAATAAATTTGTGTTGTTTGTACTGTTGCACACAAAACTGCAAGTGTTACAACTCTAATATCTCTAAGTTTCAAGGAATGATGGGAAAGACATTAAATTACAAAGTCCTTTAGTGTCCCAAGTTTCAGGGATACATGGGGGTGGGGTGGGGTGGGGGCGGGTGGAGGGGCACAGGGGTGGGGGGAAGCATCTTACAATATCTTCTGTAGATATGTAGATAAACAAAAGCAAATTATTTGCATCGCCTCTGTAACTGTAGAGTGTAACTTTTAAAAGCCTGATCTGAGTTACATTGCAGCAAACTGGTTTACCTGACAATAGTTATAGCCCATTGCCAACCACAAGCAGTCAGAAGAGGGATCATCTCACAAGCATGTTGGAAAACAGCTATTTCAGTAGAAGGTTCTTGAATTCACTTAACAGATTTTTGGAGCTTTGTTTGAGCATAAGGATTAATGAACCCATTAAGCTATGCACTGTGCCATTTACCACCATGAATGCTCCCAATTAGGCTAAGCT
Organism: Peromyscus attwateri; assembly: GCA_902168425.1. Taxonomy (NCBI): domain Eukaryota; kingdom Metazoa; phylum Chordata; class Mammalia; order Rodentia; family Cricetidae; genus Peromyscus; species Peromyscus attwateri. The sequence continues at coordinate 40,376 of CABHPP010121201.1, forward strand.
TTGGTTATGCTCTATCACATTAACAAAGACCTAGAATGAAAATTCTTTCTACAGAGAATATTATCTTTGAAGCTCTTATATGAAGCACCCACTTAGAACAGCCACTATCTTTCTTAGACCAAAGCTTATTCAGCCAGGATTATTTTATCAAAGCATTGCACTTACTATTTACTCATGATATGACTTTTAGCAATATCTGGTGTAACCAGAGTAACAGAATCTCACCATAAGGACACTGAGAGGTGAGATGCTCGTATCTCCCACCCAACAGTTGGACTCTCCTCTCCAAGCACATAAGCTTGTTCAGTTGTCATTAAATGAACAGCTACACACAAACAGCTCTGTCCTTCACAGGGTAGGCTGCTCCTTTGGGGACTGACCCTGCATTTAACAACCCTTCCTTCTATGTGCTCACTAAGGCCTGTGCCTTAGTCCTCCAACTACCCTCCTACATTAGAAGCAGCCAATAATAATTCTCTTCTTCTCTATCCATGACAATCTTTCAGATGCCAATGGCTTTATAAAGCATGTTCCACTTCTGTATCTAATCCGCATTTTACTACTTGGCATGATTTCTTGCTCTTTAAGCATCCTGGCATCCATTTTTAAATGTTAAATTTTTCAATATATGTTTTAAAGCATGTGACCTAGACTTGAGGCTATTAACCTAGCCAAGGTCTGATTGTAAGTATTTGTACTATATACTTTTTGTTTTATGCAATAGTATTCATAAAATCCACAACTGAATTAACTTTGGGGGAGAACTCTTGCAGATGTCTGGCTCAAATGAAGCTCATTATTAATTACACATAAACCCAGAATATATACTCTAAACCAGGTTCTATAAACAGAGCATATCATATGTGTTCAGAAGTAGTTAAAGTATATTACAATGATCATCTTCCAGTTGATATTTAAAGCGTGGAATTCCATCATAACTGCCCCCCTCCATATAATTTCAAGTTTGTCATTCTAAAATCATCAAGCTTCACCTAAGGCTCATGTGGTACTTCACAGTTTGTCAAAGTCCTCCTATAGTTTAATCCTACTGAGTTTTCATTAGCACCCCCACCTCTACAAGACAAATTGTCTGACTCAAGTTAGGCTAACGTTTCCTAAGTTTCTTTTAACATTTTAACATTATCTCTAGAACATGTCAGAGTACTGAAGCTCACAGTAGGCACTGAACAGTTAAGCCATTGGGTAAATGAATGCTTGGTTCCCATTCTCCCATCCTTCCATTCATAATGTTGATTGTTTTCAACAATATGTTTCATTCTCCATATCATCCCTAAGAGCCATAGTACTCCATTATAGCATTGGGCCATGATACACATTGTTGTCTCTGCAATTTACTGCTTCTGTTACTTCAAAACAAACAAACAAACACCAAGGAACTTCCTAAGCCTCTCAGGACTCTTGTTGGCCTATCTGAATAACTAACATGTCATACATATTTAAACAAAAACACCTGGTCCCTGTTACTCAGCAGGCCTGGGTCCAGGCATTGAACAGTCATCAATACCTTAATCCTCAAGAGTACCAGAATGAGGCACAGAGAAGTTGATTTACCCAGGATGGTGTATCTCACATGTATTGGAGCTCAGATTCAAATTGGGAAATCTGGCTTTCTTATCTTCTGTCACACTTGTTTTATAAGCAGTGACATCACAGTGTTTAAGTAAGGAAGATTGCTGATCACACTCTAGCATAACTGAGTCTTTCAATACATCAAAAACAGTTTGATTTTCCTCAGGCTTTTTTGTTGACTCTCCTCTGTACCATATGTATTTTTAAAGTTACTAACCAAGGAAAACATTAAAAATACTGAGCCTTGAACATCGAGTGGATGCAAATACCTTAAGTGAATCTGGATTCCTTCCAGTCACAACTGTTGGGAATATTTACCAGAAATGTTAAGGACCATGAGAGCCAGTTGACCTATTGCCAGAACAACAGCAAATCAAAAAAGCGCTGCAGCAGACATCAAGAATCCAAGGGGAAAGGAAAAACGCATTTCCCCAGAAAAGCATTATTGTGTGGACTGTTTCAGAGCTAAGTGAAACTGAGGTACAGGCAGAAAGGCCCTCAATTGTTCTTAGGGAGTTTTCAACAGCATACATAGCAACCTCTACCCTCACAAACAAGAGAACTCTGAGAACTTCATCTTGATTTGCCTCCTCTCTGTCTCTGTCTCTGTCTCTCTCTCTCCTGTAGACAGTGAAACTGCAGGAATCCAGTATTTCCTTGATGTCAACAGTCTGATTTACCTACTTATGAGTTCCACATCCCTAGATTCAACCACACAGAGACCAAAAATATTTGAAAAATTTGCATCTCTATTGAATATGTCTAGAATTTTTCTTATTGTTATTCCCTAAACCATACACTATAACTATTTAAGTAGAAATTCACATTTAGCTTTGGTATAATAAATGACCTAGAGGAGATTTAAAGCATAGGAAAGGATATGTGTTGGTTACATGCAAACTTTTGCTATGATATCTGTTTTGATATGATATCTATTCTTGATATATATTTTGATCAGATATCAAACTACATGATTCTGAGTATCTGCAAAGTTGGATATGCACTGGTATTCCTGCAAACTATCTGCAAAGAATAGCAGGAATTTCATTGAACTTACTCTAAAGGATCTGGTGCAAGGCTTTATTTTCCAAAAAACTAACAACAGGATCACCAAAGCTATAAAAGCACCCTTCAAGAATGGGACAGGGAATAAGTGCAAGTAGACCACTTGTTTAACATACATGAGGTTCTGACTTCAATTCTCCAGTGCTGAAAAATGAAACAGAACTAAAAGCACATGGCATGGAGGGAAAATCAGGTTGAAAGAAAAATAGTTATAGAGCAAGCACTGAGTAGCTTTTTTTTTTTTTTTACTTCAAAGTTATAGTCTGACTTAATTGAGTATTCCTTGGCTGCATCAAACAGCAACAACAACAAAACAAAATAAACCAACAACAAAAACACATGAGCAATGCATCCAACTGGAGTCCCAAGGAAAGCATTTCCTTTACAGTGGATATCATAGCAAGTACTCTCTTTCAGCTAGATCTAAGATGTGTGGGAAGGTAGTATTTAAATTCAAACTTTTGTGCTGGGTAATTTACTCCTGAAAGGAGTTCAGGCTGACTAATATTAGCTATTAAAAAGGTACTGTTGGCCTTCTGAATGAACAAAAGTCAGGTTTAATTTGAAAGAAGCAGCAGGGGACACAACGGCAGAACATCTGCGCTCAACTCATGTCGTCATTGGGACCAGCCTCCAAGATTCTATTAGGAGGAAATCTATTAGGAATACAAATATCAATTTGGATTTAACCTTTGGCGAGTTGACATGCTCCTCTGGCATATGAGATGAGGAGTCTGAAGACAGAGCACTTAACAAGTATAAGATGTGGTTCTGAATGAATAATACAGTATATGTGGATGACATTTACATATAGACAATTCCTCCCCACTCTCAACCCCATTGAAGAGGTGAGATGGTTACGTTACTGTTAACAAATTATCTTTTGGCATATGTATTAGTTATTTTTATGCTATTAGGAGAAAACACAATGACCAAGGCAACTTACAGAAAGAAGAGTTTATTTGGGCTAAATGGTTTCAGAGGGGCAGGAGTCCATCACGACAGAGAAGCATGGACACAAACATCAGACATGGCAGCTGAAGCAGGAAGCCGAGAGCTCACATTTTGAACCATAAGTACAAAGCAGAGAGAGTGAGCTGGAAGTGGCTCAAGGCTTTTAACCTCAAAGCCCACCCCCAGTGACATACTTCTTCCAGGAGGGCTGCATTACCTAAATCCTCCCCCCAAAACGCCATCAACTAGGGACTAAGTATTAAAATACTTGAGATTATGGGGGAACATTTCTCATTCAAACCACCACATTGTACAATTCTAAAAGACAAAATGAATTCTTGTCTCTCTTTCTCTCTCTCTCTCCCGTAGACAGTGAGACTGCAGGAGGAATCCAGTATTTCCTTGATGCTTACTGGAGCATTGTTCACTATATCTAACTTAAACCTCGAGGAGCCTTACGCTGCCCTTGGGTGCCAGCAACACTAGAACTTAAGAGTCAGGCTATTCTCTTATTTTCCGTGAAGATGGTCTATGAGCTATGGATGTTCATAGCTGTGCACTTGCCAATAGAAACAAATTATTCCCTCAAAGACAATCACTTCCTATTTCATTTCTTCGTTATTTCTCCCCAAATGAACATAGTCCAGCCTACCATTTGAGCTAGTCTAACCTTTTCGGATTACTATGGTCTAGGCACCTCTAACGTGGAAAAAGTGTCTGATTCTCTTCCATTATTTGTACAGGAGAAGAGGAAAACAAAGGACACATAATGACAAACCTTAGTGGTTTCTTGCTTTCTCCACAAATGTGCCCATAATGCAAAACATTAGGTCTGTGAAGAACTCTAGAAACAGCCCAGTTCCACAGTTTTTGTCCACCTATCTGCTTACCAACACTGATAGGTTCTATGGTTACAACTTCCCTGGCTATGACTCTCCTACTTTTCATCTACTTCACACCCACCTTTCTCTTTTTTATTTTATTTATTTATTTATTTATTTATTTATTTATTTATTTATTTATTTTGGTTTTTCGAGACAGGATTTCTCTGTGTAGCTTTGCACCTTTCCTGGAACTCGCTTTGGAGACCAGGCTGGCCTCGAACTCACAGAGATCCGCCTGCCTCTGCCTCCTGAGTGCTGGGATTAAAGGCGTGAGCCACCATCGCCCAGCCTCTTTTTTATTTTATGTTGATTGAGTTCACTGTCTTTCCAGGCCTTATGCCATCAAATCTTTTCCATGTTTTAGAGACACGTCACATGGTAAATCTGTGGTTTTCATGAACATGCTTATCCTGATACAGTCCCACTACAAATTCTCTGAAATTTCAAAAGGAAAGCACTCAGTCTTACAACTCGATATTTTAGACAGAAGAAAAGGAGACTTTTGATCAAAAAGGATAAGAGAAAACTAATTTCCAGCTCAGGAAACTCCATTTACCATCACATCTTTGGCATTGAGAGAAGTGCCTAATACATCACAGATGTATAATCTACTTGAAGATAATGACAAAGCTCTGAGGGCCAAGCAGCAGCAGGCAGCAGATCATAAAGGAGAGCAAATAAGAAGTTATAAGACCTTACATCTGATGCAGGTTGGTTTTCCTTAACAGAAATGCTTGCTTGGTACCAGAAGTGTTCAGATTTCATAATATTCCATGCACATCTTGACACATTTTAGAAATGAGAATGAAGTTAAGAACAGAATTTTTTGTGCACATTTTTTATCTACATATCCTAAAAAATGTATGCTAATTCTGCATGCTTTCATTTTTACTATAACTCATCATATAAAGTAAGGTGTGAAATTATCCACCTGTGACAAAATGTCACTACTCAAAAACTTTTGGATTTTGAATACTCCATTCAGATATTTGGGTTATGGATGCTCAAACTGAGCTCACTGAGTCCTGCGGCCATGGGAACATTTTATTATTGTTTTTTTTAAAAGAGTGAGTTAGCATGTCTGATGATGGCTGAACAAGGCACTGATCATATGTGTCCTTCTGAGTCTAGGATACCTCACTCAGGATGACGTTTTCTAGTTCCATTCATTTACCTGTGAATTTCATGATTTCATTTTTTTTAGTGGCTAAGTAATATTCCATTGTGTAAATGAACCACATTTTCTTTATCCATTCTTCTGTTGAGGGAAATCTAAGTTGATTCCAGTTCCTGGCTATTACTAACAGAGCAGCAATGAACATGGCTGAACAAGTGTCTCTGTGGTAGGATAAAGCATCCTTTGGGTATATGCCCAAGAGTGGTATAGTTGGATCTTGAGGTAGATCTATTCTCATCTTTTTGAGGACCCACCACACTGATTTCCATAGTGACAGTACAAGTTTATGGTGCTACCAGCAATAGATGAGTGTTCTCCTCTCCCAATCCTCACCACCACCAACTGCCACTTTTTTTTTTAATTGAGTCTATCCATTCTCACTAGTGTAAAATCTCAAAGTAGTTTTAATTTGCATTCCATGGAGGCTAGGATGTTGAAAATGTAAGTGTTTCTTAGCCATTTGAGGTTTCTCTATTGAGAATTCTGTTTAGATCTGCACTCCATTTTTTAATTAGGTTATTTGTTTTCTGGAACTACAGGAGATAGGAACATATACACAGAGAGAAAACATTTCACAAAGAAAGAGACCTTGGAACACACAGCTCTAAATGGGATGTCTCCATCAAATCCCTCCCCTCAGAGCTCAAAGAACTCACAACAGAGGAAGCAGAAAAAGTGTAAGAGCCAGAGGGGAAGGGGGACCCACAGGAGAACAAGGTCCCTAATTCAACATGATCAAAGCTCATATGAAATCACAGAGATTTAAGCAGCACACACAGGGTCTGCAAATGTCTGCACCAGGTCCTCTTCATCAATATTATGGCTTCCAGTTTAGTGTTTTTATTATGGCTTCCAGTTTAGTGTTTTTACAGGATTTGTAATTGTGTAAATGAGTGGGTCTCTGATT
>CABHPP010121202.1:0-49381 GCA_902168425.1 Peromyscus attwateri
TTTTTTTTTTCACCATCTACTATGAAGATAATTTTTTCTGCATATAATAATCATGGTTAGAAGTTGTGATCTTCAGGGGCCAGGTCTGCCCAACGTTTACCACTGTTGTTAAGCCACAGCCCTCTGGCCACATGGCCATGCTCAGCGAGGCGCCATGTGCCCTTCATAGCCCTCAGGTCCCCAGAGCACTGGGAGGGGGGTGCTGGGGACCATGCACCCAGGGATCACAGCCAGGTTCAAGCCTGTTGGGAGAGCTGGGTGAGGGAGGAAGGGCTTGTTCCCTGCAGTATCTGTTCTGTGAAGTTTGTTAAATGTAAGGGAATCTGAAATTCTTGTATCTTTAAAGAGGAAATCTTATTTAACCCGTTGTGTCCTAGATTGACTTACACACATAGCCTAGAGCTCAGTTTTAGTTTAACATTGTGAAAATATTAAAAGAATCTTGTAACTTTATTCTTCTTTTTCTCCTGCTGAAAACAATTAAACCAATCGTTTGGAAAAAAAAAAGTTGTAATCTTTCAGAATTTGTAAGACAAGAGTCCAAGTGCTTCTTGTTTTCATGGTTTGTATTGAAAAGTCAGCACATATTTTTATGGGCCTGCTTTTTATGTTACTTGTCCTATTTTTCAGCCTTCAATGTGCTTTCTTTGTTCTGTATATTTAGTATCTTAACTACAATATGATCATTGATTTAATTTTTTATTGTCTCCACAAGTATCCAATTCTGGTTGTCTGTGGAGGTCACTGTGGGAGATGCCATCTATGGGCAGGTGGTCCTGGTTTGTCTCTATTAGCAAAATAGCTGAGTGCTATCCTGGAAGCAAGCCAATAAACAACATTCCTCCATGATCTCTGCTTCAGTTCTGGCTTTGTTTTCCAGATTTTATTTCCCTCAGTGATGAACTTTGATGTGGAAATACAAGCCAAATAACCACCAACAAAATTTTCTTTTGGTCAGTATTTTACCATAGCGACAGAGAAAATACCTAAAACAGGTTGATAATATTGGAATGAGGCAAGTTGACTTTGTCTTTTCACTTGTCTTACACTTGAATCTTTCCATCCAGAGTTAATTTCATTCATTAAGATTGTTGTTTTAAGTCATGTTGTCTCTCTTTTTTCCATGGACATGTTTGTAGTATTTAGAAAGTACTAGGCTGTAGTACAGTTTGGTGATATTTTTTTATCTGGTAGACTGACATCCCAAGCACCAAACTCTACTCCCAGTTTCCTAATATGTGTTAGGTACTCTCCTCAGCAACAGTTACTTTCCAGTAATTTACTGTCTGTGATAATAGAATAGCATGTAACTTCAAAACACAGACTTGTTAAGAACTCTGTAGTTTATGGAGTAAAATGAGTCCAGTGGTACTGCATATACTAATGTGATGAATAGAAAAGGAAATCAGAAAGGGTAAGCAATCACAGTGAGACTACTGATAAATATTAGGTTGATAGATGGGAAGAAGTGGAGAGAAATATATACATAGAATTTGAAAAAAATTGAAGTAGAGAAAAAATGTGGTGAATATGTGTGGGCTTTGGTTAACAGTATATTAGAAAGAGGAGATAACTATATGTACCTAGATAGCCTAAACACAGGTCAACTTCAGGGATTTGGGAGATGTAACAGAAGATTTTAGGTTTCCTCATGTATAAGGAAGAAGAAAAATTGGAAAAGAAAAAGAAAGAAGACAAAACAGTAAAAGATACAAATAGTAGGGGACAGTGTTGGTATGCTACTGTCTCTACAGATAAGAAGCAGTGCTATGGGAGGGAGGAGACCTGAGTGGAAACACAAGATAATGGTAGAGGATGTTTGTTAAGATTTTATTAAGTCAGTTTCAGGACTGGAGAAGGAGCAAAAGTAGTGATAACACACCCCTGCTCCTTTTAACACCCAAATTGTAACCAGTAGATTCTAGTGTACCATCTTATAATGTTGGATGTTATTTGCATTATAGAACTGCGTTACCCTTTTGAATGATATATTTCCCACATGAATAACATGAATACACATAGAACTGAAGGTATAAACTCTGTATCTAACTTAAAATAATCATCTAGATGACTAGTTCATATAAAGAAAAAGATAGCTTAAAGTTTTGAATTGGATTTAACTTCCCAAATACCACTTATATATTCTTTTATAATTCTAAAGAAAACTAATCATTCATTTAATACTCATTTTGAAAAGTCATTCTTAATCTAATTTCACTTATGATCATTTCCACATGAGATCAGTGAAATAAATATTTGTTCCTTCCAACTTGTTGTATCTGGCTTAATGTTTGGCCCTCATATATAATGGATAGTGATTAAAATACAGTCTCTAAAGCTAGACTGATTGAATTAAAAACTACTTATTAGCTCTGTGACTTGGACAGGATGCTTAACCAAATTGTGCCTCATTTTATTTATCAGTAAAATATACTTTATAACAGTACATTGCCAGAGTTGTTATTTGGTCTAAATATTTAAGTAAGTTAATAGTTGAAAAATATGGTAGTGTCTAGCACATAGCATGTACATATTAATATCTTGGTAGTGTTTTAAAATGTTAAAATGTTTTACATATATATATATATATAAAGTCAATACAGAAAAAAACAGAAGTAGAAAGCATGTGGAGAGCCAAATATGTAGGGCGAAGTGTTGCTCATTTTGTGAATCATGATCTATATGCTCATACTAAAATTCACTAGAATTCTAGGGAATTCTATATTTTCTCAGAGTATTGAAGATTTGTGAATTGTACTACTGGGATCATTTAACAGAAACTAAAGTATATATTCTTTATTTACAAATGTCTTTTAAGTTATCAATTCAAAAACATTAGGATTTTGACATTTTTTTCTGTCTTACTGGAACAGCAAAATGAAGCATCATTTGAAATAAAGCTTTTTAATTCATTATCAAATGACCTTTTGTCATTGAATTTCAATGACATATTTCAATGATGGAATGTGTAATTATCACAGACTTTAGCTAGGAGTATTTATAATTTAGTTTGTTTGACCAACATTTTAAAAGGTTTTACTTGCTCTGCAGTTTTCACTAATGATCTTTTGTTGAATGCAGTATAAAGTCAAAGGTTTGAGTCTCACATTTCACTTTACTTTGTTCCTCAAACATCTGCTAAAGAACCGAATTATTTTGACATGAAAATGTTTCCTTCCAGCTGGTTGGTCTGAATAGTGATTTAATGAGAGCTGGCCCAGGAAATAGGCTTCTTATACATTATGAACATGAAATATTATCCTCTATAAAATCATCTAGATATATCTTTAGACCATATGAATGATAAATGGTGGTAGAAATACTGAGAGAAGACCTGCAGCTGTTGTTTCTCAAATACAGAAGCATTAGGTCAATACAGATGTGTGAATAAACTTAGTTGAAGAAGAATGTCATCAAAAGAATCTAGTACTTGTGGGAATATTCTTCATTCATTTTAACTGTTTGTAATATTTTTTGATTATTTTTTCTTTATGTACTTGGCCTTTTATGTGTACTATATTGGATTCCAACTTAAACTCAACTACTAAGGAGTATTGTTCCTGCTTAAGGAACAATTACATATAGACAATTAGCTGCAGGTTGTAAAATAAAAGACACAGTTCATTCATTACCCATGAAATTAGTCAAGTGTTACCTGTTTTGGTAAGTTTAGAGAGCAACTGGCCATTTAAAGATATTTAATGAGTCCATGCAGTCAACTGCACAAAAGCAATTAGAGAATCTAATTTTTCCATGTGCAGCTAATTTGGAACTGACAATTGATTTTGATTAATAGAGAGACTATATAAGCTCATTTATTATTAAAGAAATAAGTCTTGTAAACTTTCCTAAAACATTGAGGGAAGAATACAGAGACCCATTAGATTCAACCTAGACAAGTAGGATCATGCAAATGTTATTTATCTATGCAGACAGACAGAAAGATATAGAAATTCAGTTTCTGAATATGTGTCAAACATCTACTTTGCCCAAGTTAGTCACAATTCTTAGTATTTGGGTTATAATGGGGAAAATGTACTCTTCCTCTCACATAAGTTGTCATTCATGAATATAGGATCCATTAAGAATTGTGTGGCAGTAGTCTCAAAATTAAAATGCTATAGAAATTCTAGTGAAAGAAATAAAATGTGTGTTAGTGAAAATATACACATTCTCCACTTATCCTCTTAGTTCTAGCTATAGTAATTACACATAAGAATCTTTATTTGACACTTTCTTGTTCATTTAGTCCCTCATTCTCATATAATTATTTCACAGAAATCCTCCAAATCACTCATCTAAGTGAACTTACTACTGTAAGCCTCTGTCATTTTCTGTATAGCTTGTATTTCAACGTGACCTTATATATTTGTTTTCTACATTAACTGTCTCATTTTCTTCAAATGATCATCATTGTACATAGTGCTCTGTGCTGTATGAGTTACTAGAACGGTGTACATTATACCGAAAAGATATTCAACTTTTGTTTCATTGTATGAATTTTGCATCCAGGGAGAGTTTGGGATAAAAAATACCCTTTTAACTTAGAGATTGCTTATATACCTGCTTGAATCTGAAAATTTTCCAAATAATCCATGAATTATGTTAGAAATTACATAAGCAAAATAGTCACTCAAAGTTCAAGATAAGTCAATATACTTTACTATAACTAAGAACAAAAATGTTATCCATCAGGGGTTTGGAGTCCATAATACAAAATACAACTAATTGTTAAAAAGTTAATATTTGATGCAATTTTATGTAGAATTAAATGAACATCTAAAGTTATCAGAAAGTACCATTACAAAATTTCTTCATTTTTGAACTGAGAATCTTTATGAAGTAAATACTAGCATGGATATAAGGAAAGCGGGTCACTTATTCATTTCATGTGGGAGTACACAATGGTATAGTCACTATGAAAATCAGTGTGGAGGTTCCTCAAAAACCTAGGAATATATTTACAATGAAATCCAGCTGTAACATCCTTCAGCACATACCTACTCATATAAAATAGAAAGGGCCTAGATGCCCAGTTACTGATGAATAGATGATAAAAATGTAGTATAATGACACAATGGAATATTATCCAATTGGTAAAAAAAATAAAATTAAGAAATTTGCAGATAAATGATAAAAATTAAAACAATCATTCTGAGCAACTCAGAAGGACAGATGTCAAATATTTTCTCTGATTTGTGGAAACTAACTTTGAATACTTAGATATATGTATTTCTTTAGAATACCTTATCCATATGTGTCAGGATACTATTAATTTGCCATAGAGTAGAGCTGTAAGGATTTGGTCCTTTTACATCATCAGCCTTCGACGGCATCCCAGCATAAAAAGCGGGTGGGCACTCTGTTCCCTCTCCTTTCCGCTCCTTCCTCCCATCAGGCCCCCTCTCTCCTTCCCCCTTCTCTCTCTCTCTCTCTCTCTCTCTCTCTCTCTCTCTCTCTCTCTCTCTCCCCAATAAAGCTCTAAAAAGGTAACCATGGCTATGATTCTTTTAATCATCACGCTCCTCCACTGGCGTGGCCGCCGTGGGCTGTGACCAGCCATGAGGGGCAGCACCGTCTGCTGGACCCCCACACTGCTACTGCCATGATTCTTCACCACAGTAAGTCCACTGTTCTCATGGCTATAGTGGTATTCTATTTGTACTGAAATGTGATTTTATTTGTATGTTAATAAATAAAGTTGCTTAGGGGTCAGAGCTATTAGCAAGCCATAGCGAAAGCCAGGGTGGTGGTGGTGCATGCCTTTAATCCCAGCACTTGGTAAGCAGAGCTAGGTAGATCTCTGTGTGTTCAAGGATACAGCTAGCATTGGAGACACACGCCCTTGATCTCAATACCAACCATAGAAAACTTGGGAGGTCTGGACAGAGAGGCAGTGACGAGACAGCCATGTAGTTAGTTTATAACCAATGAGAAGGAAGAAACAGGACTCCTTATAAATCAACCGCACAGGAAGAAACTCCCTTTTCGGAGAGCTCTCTTGGCGGGAGAAGTTAGCTGGCGGAAAGCGGGTAAGCTTCTGGCTCTGACCTCTTGGGCTTTCACCTTTACATTGGCTCTGTGTTTCTTATTTAATAAGGCGGTCGGTTACATCTACACACGGCTGTAGTCTGAGCTATATTCTTTGCAACTGACACCCCAGGGGTTGTCCTCGGGCTGTACTGGCAAGGGCACATTTTCGTTTCTGACGAGAAAGTAAATGCTGTCTTGGTCTATCGGGTGGACCAACTGCAGTGCAGCCACAGCCCTCATGATCCCTTGACGAAGAGTGCTGTGGGATATTCTGTATGGCAAATGTGTTGCTAATAAAACACTGATTGGCCAGTAGCTAGGTAGGAAGTATAGGCAGGACTAACAGAGAAAAGAAAGAACAGGAAGGCAGAAGGAGTCACTGCCTGCCAGCCACCACCAGGATAAGCAGCATGTAAAGATGCCGGTAAGCCACGAGCCATGTGGCAAGGTATAGATTTATAGAAATGGATTAATTTAAGATATAAGGACAGTTAGCAAGAAGCCTGCCACGGCCATACAGTTTGTAAGCAATATAAGTCTCTGTGTTTACTTGGTTGGGTCTGAGCGGCTGTGGGACTGGCAGGTGAGAGAGATTTGTCCTGACTGTGGGCCAGGCAGGAAAACTCTAGCAACAGAAGAGGACTCATCTGAGGACTGAGCTGGTTCATGGATCTCTCTCCACTCTTTGGGGACGCCCAAGATTGTAGTCTGATTCTGGTTTGTTATTTTAGTTTTTTTTTTTTATTTTTTCTCTTGGCTACAGTCATGGGACAAAGGGGCAGATACATTGGCGGATGGGGGTGGGCACAGCATAAACCTGGCCATGTAACAGCATCTTGGGAATTTCTGCCAGCAAACGGGCAAATAAGAGTTACTTTATCTCCAAGCTTTCTGCTAAAGTTCTAAACCCTTCTCCGTCCCCACTTTTGCGTCTCCACGTGCAACCTTTTCTGTCTGACTTCCGCTGGCTGTGGGCGGGCTCAAGTGTGCGGGCTTGGACGGGCTCAAATGGGCAGGCTTAGGTGGCTTCTATGACTCCTCGCCCTAACTTACCTTAACTCCACCCTCTCATTCTCAAACTGCCTTGAGAAACACAGACGAGTCTGGAAGTGACTAAGATCCATACAAATAAGTTTACAATAATCAGGATGGCTCTTACGCCAAAATATCAGCTTATATTCTCAAACAAGTCTTCCAAAAGTATCGGTTTATAATCTGCCTACTGACAGATCATCCAAAAGCTGTCCTTAAGCCATCAATCATCAGGAAAAATAAAATCAGGACATAGAGTAAAATCCGTCTCTTGTTCCCCAAACCTCCCCGACTAAAACTTAAGCATCTGGAGAGCAAGGCTCCTGACCCCACAGGCGAAAGAGTCATCTGTGGCATTTAAGGTGTGCCAGGGAATGGATAAAAGCCTGAAAACAAAATTGCCAAGTGCTGGCACTCGCTGACTCCCAAAAGCTGTTGGGTCCCTGTTTTAAGTGAGGAAAAGGCCATGGGTTAGCAAATGCCCTGCCAGGCCATCAACAGCCTTGTTAAAGGTGCCACCTAGAAAGACAAAGAGTCAGCTGACTGCCCCCAGGCACCAAGATGCACAGGTACATCAAGCTAAGACCTCCAGCAGACCTAGGCTTGGCTACAGACATGGCAAAGGAACACAGAATGCAGCAGGGAAGCAATCCGTTTCTTTCATTCTGGACACCAGAGCCACTGACTCAGTCCTGGGAGTTTTGGGATGCCACCTCTCTTTTATTGTCGGGTACAGATGACAGCCTTACCACCTCTGGAAAGATTTAATTGCACTTTCAGAGTTACTTAATGAAAAAAAAGATTTCCACCTAAAATAAGAGCTCATTGCTTCACTCCAGATCCACTGCCTGTGTTTCTCACGTGCATACAGACAGGGCTCTGGTCTTTGCCTTGTCCCTAATTCAAATATAAATAAATTCTCATACACCACAAGCTTTTCTCTTCCCAGTTCCCTGTTCTAACTCACTGTTCAGCTAATGGTACAGGACCACCACAGAACTGGAATCCAGAGATGATCAAATAAGAAACTGCAACAGCTAAAAGCATCTAGTCAAACAGAAAGTTCCCAGCCACAGCCAAGGGGGATACATGTCTCCAGAACAACGGATGACAGACAGCATCCCACAACGCCTGTCTACCTCGGAAAGCTCCCCTTCTCCATTCCCCGCAGAGCCAACCAATGTCCAAAAGTCAGCTGGAAGCAGTTTCTGTGAGGAACGACACCCCTAGTCCCATCTACCTGCTTTTTTTATAATAAGGGAAAGCCTGGGATGTAAGGATTTGATCATTTTATGTCATCAGCGTTCGACATTATCCCAGCCTAAAGAGCGGGTGGGCACGCTGTTCCCTCTCCTTTCCGCTCCTTCCTCCCGTGGGGCCCCCTCTCTCCCTCCTCCCTTCTATCTTTCTCTGTCTCTCTGTCTCTCTGTCTGTCTTTCTCTCTCCCTCTCTCTCTCTCTCTCTCTCTCTCTCTCTCCCCCCAATAAAGCTCTAAAAAGGTAACCATGGCTATGATTCTTTTAATCATCATGCTCCTCCCCTGGCATGGCCACCGTGGGTGGTGAGCAGTCATGAGGGGCAGCGCCGTAAAATAACCAACAAGGGTTTTCAAGGGAGAGGAAATAGAATGAAGTTATATAAAAGGATAATTGTGGTGATATTTTATTTGTATGTTAATAAATAAAGTCTGCCTGGAGATCAGAGGAAATAGCAAGTCATTAACACAAAAATCAGGCAGTGGTAGCACCCGCCCTTAATCTGATCACTCAGCAGGCAGAGTCTCTGTGTGTTCAAGGACACACTAGGGAACACAGCAAAGGGTGATGACACAAGCCTTTAATCCCAGTACCAACCATAGAGACCTGGAGGTCTGTACAGACAGGCAGTGACAAGGAAGTGAGGTAGCTAGGCTAAGAGCCAATGAGAGGGCAGAACAGCAAGGCAATAAAGGTGTGGGTAGACAGGAAGTAGCTCAACTTTTGATAGCTGCAGAACTGGAGAGGTAAGGTTGGTGGCTCTCACTATTTCCCTGATCTCTAATGCTTTCACCCCTATATTTGGCTCTGTATTTTTTATTTAATAAGACCCTTTAGAAATTTATCTATAGATAATAGAAATATAGAACAAAAAGTTATATGAGATGAAGGAATGGAAGACAGGGTGGAGGAAAGAGTATGGCAAGGGGTAAGTAATACTAAATACCTTCTATGGAAAGCTACTATTGTACAAGCTTCAAAAATATATACATGTGTAAAAAGAGTTTAAATGTAGCTATCCCATAACAGGGGACAATGCCTCTACTAGACACCATAACACTTTTTATTTCATAAGTACAATGACTCTGTTGAGTCTGGACAATACTATTTACTTATAATCATCCACTTCTTCTGCCTCTTATAATTGTTCTGCCCCCTCTTCTATGATTGTCTGTCAGTCATATATGGAAAGGGTATGATACAGATGCCTCATTTAGGGTAGAACATTCTGTAATGTAATTCTCTGCACACTGACTAGTTTTAGGTCTCTGTGTTAATTAGCATCTAAGGCAAGAAGAACAATTTTTTAACTCTTCCTAGAGAAGCATCTTTTAGAAAGTGGTGATTAATGGAGTGATTCATTACTGGTCAAGGTCCAAAGAGTAAAAGACTGCAGAACATTCAGCCCTACATTGGATGTCTCTAACACACCTTCCCTTTCAAAGGATCAGGGATGATTACAGGAAAGGAGCCAGAAATATTATAAGAGGCTGATGTAGATGACTATAAACATGCAGTATTTTCTCAGCATAACAGGGCTTTCACACATATGAACTCAGTACAGTTTTATAGTATAAAAGAAGTGGGTAAGCACAAGCCAGACAAAACCCCAGCATGGAGGGTTCACATAGACATGAAATCTCAAAATTACGTGAGGAGTTATTGCAAATTGATATTTGCTTGGAGAGGTAGAATCAGTTTTCTATATGGATGAGTTTTCTGGCATCTGGACCACACTCTAATGGATGACCCTGTATCTATGAGATTCAGACAACACAAATTGGACTAGGTATGTTTTAAAAGAAAGAGAACATGGATTTGGGTGAGTAGTGAAGTGGTAGTGAATCTTGAAAGATTTGTGTAAGAAAAGTGAGTATGATAAAAATACATTGCATGAAATCATCAAGTATTAAAAATATTATTTACAAAAGAACAATTTAAAAGTTCTTAACATATATCAATTGCAACACTATTGTACAGGATTAGGTATATAGTACAATGGTAGATACGTGCTTGTTATTTGTTAGAACTTGGGTTTGAACCCTTCCTTACTCCCACTGCAAAAATCAAATAAAAAATAAAACAAAAACAACTATCATATCATATCATATATCATATCATATCATATCATATCATATGACATACCATATGCAGAAATACACAGGAAAATTTAGTATTTTTCTATAAAGATACACATTAATGATATTTTGGATAAAGTGAATTAATATCCTTTTTCTCATTCAGTTTTTCCCCTCTTGGAAAATATAAGCAATTTTCATTGACATTGTTATTTATTTTAAATGTAATGATAACTTTATAAAAATATCCCAGTTTTAGGTATTTGGCACATAACAAAAAGCTTTTTGATGTGTGACATAATTATATAATAATAATAATAATAATAACAATGATAATAATAATAATAAACATAGCTCTTTAATTCTTTTTGTATTCTTTGGTAATTTCACATCATGCACCCCAATTCTGCTCATCTCGCAGTACCTCCATATTCACCTGCAGCATCTCCCCTTAAATAACTCCCCCTAAATTAATACAAAACAAAACAAAACAAACAAAAATACTACCTTGCTCCTCCATCTTTCCAGTCTATCCAACACCTCTTCATTCGTGATAATGGCATTGGGAGCTATGATGTGTCACACAGTATCCCCTTTTGTCTAATCAGCCCTACCAGTAAATGTTCAGTGTAATGTGTCATTGGTCTGGTTCAAGGCCACTGGCTTCTGGTACACCATCATCACTGAACCCTCACCAAAACCCCTCTTGGATTTCCTGCTGTTTTCCAGAGTCATGGGGATCCTGCAGATCCTTCATGTGCTCCAGCATGTCATAGATTCATAGATAAGGTAGATGTTAAGCAGCCCAGCATAAAGCCCAGGATGTGCTGGCTGAGATGGTATGTCTGGGCCACTGAGACCACCTCCCTCAGGTGTGGGGAGGAGCCAGCACTCTCATACCCCTGGTGAGTGGTGGGGTCATCTTTCTTGACTGCAGAGGCCAGCTCTGTCATGAGAGGTAGAGCCAGATTTTCTGATGCAGTGTCCAGAGAGGCACAATGCCAGTGAAGGGCTGGGCCAGCTCAGTATGATCCTCACATTTCAACATGCAGGGTTCCTATATCCCCCTGTGGTAACATGGGCCATGGATATTAACACAGACCCCAGCTGCAGCAAACCTTGGACCCAGACATGGCCTTGGCAACAGCTCAGCCAGGACTTCACCACGTCCCCAGGTGGCAGCACAAGTTACCCAGATCAGTATGGGCCCAGCAGCAGCATGTCTCTTGGATACCAACGGGGTCTCATGTGGCTAATCAGGTGCCAGGCATCTGCACAGCCCTCAGTGATCATAGAAGCCATGGATATCAACTCAGACCCTGGCTGTGGTAGGTCTACAGACTCAGACATGGCCCTTGGCAACTTCCTGGGCACAGACAACACCATGGCCTTATGTGGCAGCATAGGCCACTCAGATTGACATGGACCCAGACACCAAAATTGCCACAGGTTGTGGCCTAGACCCTGGGCATCCATGTGACCTTTGGTGGCAACATGGGCCACAGACCATGGTAGAAGTACAGACTCAGACATGGTCATCAGTAATCCAGGCTAGGATTTCACTATTGCCCTAGGTGGCAGCTCAGATTGACATGGCCACAGGGGCAATATAGCCTTCAAACACTAAGATGGCTCCAGGTAGTGTCCCAGACCCCTGACATTGTCATGGCCTTTGATGTGACATAGTTTTTGAAGGTGAGAACTTTCAATAAATGAACTTACTTTAGCAATCTAGAACTATTTCATATCATTCTATGCATATAGGAAAGGAGGAGCAGATTATCTGAAGGAATGTCTACTTCTCCAAGATAGGGTTCTAACTACAGAACAAAAAGAGCAATTCTAATCACTGGTGAACCAACGATTTTATTCTCTCTCCTTTGGAAGCATAGATGATGCATTGCTTACAAAAATGAGATTTTCTCATTATAATCTTTTTTTTTTTTTTTTTTTTGTTTTTGGTTTTTCGAGACAGGGTTTCTCTGTGTAGCTTTGCGTCTTTCCTGGAACTCGCTTGGGAGACCAGGCTGGCCTCGAACTCACAGAGATCCACTTGCCTCTGCCTCCCGGAGTGCTGAGATTAAAGGCATGCGCCACCACCGCCCGGCTAAACTTTTTTTTTTTTTTTTCGATTTGATTGACCCATTATAATCTTGAAACCCCCTACCTTGCTTATGTAATCCCTCTTCCCTCTCTTTGACTGGAATCCCAACCAAGATCTGTCCCTAGCACATGACCTGCCATTTTGAACCTATTCTTTCTGGTGGGATGCCTCACTTAGCCTTGATGCAGGGGGAAGAGCTTGGTCCTACCTCAACTCGATATGCCATGCTCTGTTGACTCCCATGGGTGGCCTTACCCTTTCTGAAAAATGGATGGGGGTGGGTAGAAAGGAAGTGGGAGGAGGGAACGGGAAGAGAAGAGGGAGGGGAAACTATGTATATAAAATGAATAAAAAAGTTAATGATTGAAAAAGGGAGGTTACCCTCAAAATATCTGCATCACAAAAAACCTTCTCCCAGCATAGACAATAATTTTCCCTCAGCTGCATAGATGAAAATGTCCCTTCTGTTAAACTTCCATTTCTTATATACCACCTGAGTCCATGCACAGCTGGGGTAGGCTTATCCACATCTAATAGGGGCTGCAGAATATAGTACCTACAATGTCAAGTGAGGTCTAATCATCCTTCCCTAACCCTCCTTTGATGAAGAAATATCAACAGGCCCTATCTCCTTGAGGATGATCACAAATGTTTTGATGAACATGAAAGTGTCTGTTACTTGTACAAGACAGCTGGTCCACAAAGTAGCAATATATTTGCATTTGTAATTATTCTTGCAATTTGTTAATTTGTAATATTTTTGTAAATTGTTCTCAGAATGAAGAAAATAGATAAAACATAGCTACTTTTCAAATATGAAAATATTTATTATCATATTTTACAGTGAGTGATCTAAATAAAAAAAGAATTCTATAACCTCAACCCAGAGAGCCTTGCAGTAGGAAGTTTTCCTTTGTCCCACTTGGTCCCACAGTTGCTTGGTCACAAGTAAACACACAGAGGCTTATATTATTTACAAACAGTATGACCTATGGCTCAGGCTTCTTGGAAGCTATTTCTTTAATATTAAATTAACCATTTCCATTATGCTATATGTTGCCAAGTAGCTGTGGCATTAGTGGTCTGCTAGCATCTTGTTGTTCCTTGGGCAGAAGGCTGGTGTTTCCTCTTCCTGCTTGTCTCTTTCCTGTATCTCTGCTTGGATTTCCTGCCTGCCTCTAAGCTGCCTTGCCATAGGCCAAAGCAGTTTATTTATTAACCAATGAGGATAACATATATTCACAGTGTATAGAAAGACATTCCACAGCAGAACAGTATTCATAAATTGTGTTTAAAGACATGTTGAAATGTCACATGTGCAATTTTGGTAATATTCACAAGTTTTAGGGAAAACTAATTTATGGTATTTCTTGTTAATAATAATTTAACACCAAAAATATCTAAAATATGTTTTTGAATTATTTCTTTTTGATATGTTTCTGCCAAATGCAAAAGGCCAGACCAGACAACATTAAAAAGCAGTTAAAAGCAAGTTTATTGGGTGTTGGTTGCAGGCATGTTCATGGGTCCCAGAGAACCTGCGGAGAAGTTGTGCCCCTGGGCAAAAGAAGGGAGTTTTTATAGACATTAGGTGAGAGGTGATGAAATGCCAGTCAGGAACTAGACTGTGCCCCAGTGTTGTCAAAAGCTATGCCTCTGGGTGGGCATTTGGGTGGACTGGTCCTGTTGGGCAGGCTGCATTGACTGACAGAAATGCAGAAATGGACTTCTGATGCCATTCCTTTGTTCAGTTTTCTCAGTGCAAGTAGGTTGGAGAAAGTGTGGTAGACAGGGTTTCCCAGCTTGTTCAGGAATGAGTAAATGTTCCAACTGAACACTTTCAACCTCTCAGCCTGTGGTTTATCCTTTTTAAAAATATGTGAACTTCACAGAACTTGCATTAAAGTTCAGAAATTATTGAAAGAATGGATTTAAAACAGTCAGTTAGTAGCTTGCATTTTGGTCATATTATGGTTTGAAAAGTTACCTGTCACCTGTGAGTTCTTCTTTTTCCTGTGTGGCAAGCATTCTAAATCAATTTTGTTTGTTGCATTTATAGTCTTTTGCTTTTGATCTAAAACAACAACACAGAATTACAATCTATGGGAAAGAGAAATGGCTTTCAAAGGTTTGAAAATGTGACAAGTTCCAGCCTTATGTGAAAATGATTTTACACATGCTCATTTCTTTGAGACTGACTATACTGCTATGAAGTATAAAACTTACAAGCTTCAAGCTACAGATTTCTTCTTGAGTATGGATTGCCTAGAGTCTGAGGAAGACGCTACATCTGGTATGGGATATCTAAGGGTAAAAAAATCTATGTACACTATGCTCCTATGTCTGTTTTTATTCCTCTAAGAAAAATTCTATCTATACAGCTACAGCTCCATCAGGCATTCAGGGCAGGAATAAATCTAGATACCACAAGCTCGTTGTTAGTCTACTTTATTTCTCTGAGATGAAATCCTGTCTACATAGCTTCAGTTCCACCCTAACACTCAGTTCCTCTTTGTCTCCTCTTTTACTGCCCTCTCATTGTCCTGTTGACAACTAAGCTCTTATGCTTCCAGCCTCATCTTCATCCTCTGCTTCTTTGCCCTCCATCTTTACTTGCTCTCTACTCCTGGCTCTGATGAACTCTACAAGAGTTCTGCCTTACCATCTACAAAACCTCTGTGTTCTTCCCTTCACCCTGGTCATGCCTTTCTGTCTGCTCTACAGAAAATGCCTGTTTCTTCTTCCCCTGACCACAGGGTTCTCTGCCTCCTCAGGAATGTTGCTCTACCCTCCTTCCACTTTGATATGTAACAACCTCTTTTGTTCTCAGTCAATTGCTCTGGAGAGCCACTAGGCCTCAAGGCAAGAGGATGAGCTTTATTTGCACAAGAAACAAAGCTATGCATCTACTGCCTGCTTGGCTTTGCCTATGTGACCTTATCCAAGTAATGGCCCAAGCAGGAAGTTCACACACACATTCTACGGGAATTGTGAGCACAAGAAATTCATAGCAAGTCACAGCTGAATATTAAGCTGTGTAACACCAAATAGTCCATGCTAGATGGCTTCCCACTTGACTGACCTCTGGCCTGGTCAAGGTATAGCTTTAATACACAGCTGGACTCCTTATAACATATTCTTGTGGCTCCCCACTATTCTTCTTTCCTTGTATAATGAAAAAGGATGTTTAATTCTCTCTAGCGCAATGAATGATGTGGATTAATATTGGGGTTGGAGATAACTGGAATAAATGATAAGTAACAGCCAGTAAATATTGATATATGATCAATACTTGTATCAATAATATATACTTAAAATCTATAAAATATATTTATAATTAATAATCTATATAGATGGCAAGCTGAGAATTAGTTTAATCATCTAATTGGTATATTTGTATATAACTAGAATATTTTCCAAGGAGGGGAGCAGAGGAAAAACAAAAATCTATCATTAGCTAGTATATCTAATATGTTCAAATGTGTCTAAATATTATGATTCTGACTTATCAAAAAGAAATGATTAGTTAGGAACTTTGACTCTATCTATTAATCTCTGGTAGTGGTATAGATTTGGCTAAACTGTATTTTAAGGAGGTATAGTTAGATAAAATTACCTAAATCATCTGTGGGACCAAGGCTGCAGCAGCAACTTACCTAATTTAAACTTGTAATCAATGCAATATTAAACCATAAGTTATGAGAGGACAGTGTTATGCCCAGATCACATCCCCAAAGAAGCCACCAGAGACTTTAGGTACAGAATGCAAAAGCAAGGTTTATTGTTCTTGCAAGCCATGGTCAGGGAAGCTCATCAGAGGAGTCACTCATAGCAGTGAGGCCAGGAGGAGCTTGTCCTTTCTTGGGGAAGTTAGTTTTTATAGGAAAGTTTCTTAGAGGGGAGGGGATTAGTACGGGTCCATCCTTGATTGGTCCAGTTTTTCCCGGGCCTGGACTTGGTCTTATTTTAGCTTATCTGTTTGCCCTGTCAGGAGTTTTACAACCCATCTCCTGGATCCGTGAAGTTTGGGATGTTTTATGACCACTTAGCCTCTGCCAGATGGTTGAATATCCTGACTCTGTGTTTTCTTAAGTTTCTGTAGCTGATAAAGCCACCTGGGAAGAAGGGGTCTAAGTTCTTATCTGCACTTAGGAATCCTTGAGCCACCATGGGGGCTGGCTGGCCAAGCACGTACTGACTGTGGGGGCTGGCTCAGTGGTCCAGGCTCTGTCCTTGACTCATGCACATAACTCTAAGTTGGTGAGGGGCCCCATACAGTAAACATCTGGCTGAACTTTACCTGCAGAAAGGGAGCTACTGCAAGGACTATCTATGTCTTTTGTTCAGGGCCCTCCCAGAGACTGCTTGCTCAGTCTCAGGAAACTGAAATTGAGGCCTGATCTCTGAGAGAAGACTGAGCAGCCTGTTATGGCATCTGCTTGGTCCTTTCCAACAGTAATAACCTGTGTCAGGGTTTATATAGCAAGACTTACATATAGAACAACTGTGAAAAGTACATGAAGGAATATCTGATAGTATATACATTTCAGGATCAGGGGCAGAATTTATAAAATTAATAATAGAACATTTTTTAAGGGCAGTCCAGTCTCTGGGCTGGAGAGCTCAGTTCAGAAAAAGGGGTATGTTACAAAGGGGCTATAGAAATCTCTCATGGTTACTTCCTGCTGATATGTGGGCAGAGCTGAGGGTCTTGAAGGCTGGAATGCATTGGAATTCCAGGAAGTGCAGGCTTTTTTTAGGCTCTGTGAGAGGTGTATAGCAGGATTTCTTGTCTCATGGCAGGAAGGCGGGGTGCACAGTTGAGCTGGACAGCACATCCCTGTGGGCTGGAGGGTGGGATGCAGACTTGCAGCTAGACAACAGGTCCATGGTCCAGATGATGAAAATCTGTAACTCTTTAGGCTATTAAATTTTTTTCTGGGAACAAACATATGTATTAATGGTGAAACATGAAGTTGAACAGTTTTAAAGATGAGGAGTTTTAAAGATGAAACTTTTTCTCTTAGGTGTACCTATGGAATATTATAGTTAGCAGATGAGAGAAGGGGATTTTAGACCAGAGAGAGAGAAGGATCCCCCCTCTCCCCAGAGAAGAAGAAGAAAATTTGTAAGTGGGAGATATAAACTGTAGTCAGGATATGTTCCTCACATATCTTGGCTAGTGAGTGGTCCTTCTTTGCTTGTGAGTGTTGGTAAATTTTGATCTCCTGAAGCTTATAAGAACCTTCTTAAGGACAAAATCTTTAGACATACTAGCAACATAACAGTAGTAAATTATGTCAGAATAAAATTATGAATCATTGGAGCCTTAACAATACAGTAGGATAATCAAAGAATGAAATCTGTAATGTTTCATATATATATATATATATATATATATATATATATATATCGAATCTTGTTTATTTTTGCATCAGAATTAATAAAATACATTTGGAATGGAATTATTATTTATAATAATATTCCTTTAAGTTTTGATATCACTGATGAACAGTTCATCAGAAGAATCTGAAATTGTATCAATTTATTCATAAAGTCAAAGCTCAGTATTAAGAATCTGTGAGTAATTAACAGCCTGCAATTAAACTGGCAGCTTTAGAGTACCTCTGTCCTGCAGTGGCCTAGTATATGGTGTGGCCAGGCAATCCAGGATTAATAAAGGCAGGTCAATGTCCTGTGAAAACATGTAAGCACATCCACTATTTGACGTTATAAAATATCAGGACGTTTGAAAATATCAGTGAGAAGGTCCTAGAGGCTTAGGTGTAACTTTGTGGCTTGGCCTAGGGGTAATAAGGACTGCCTTTAGTGGGAGATATGAAAAGATAAGCATCAATTCTTAGGAGTTCTTGGAGTACATGTAATGCCTCTGTCCATACATGAGCTCTAGGCATTCATAAAATTGAAAAGCAGTGAAATAAGTGGTGTATTATTTTATAGCTATAAATCATAAGGATGTAGGCCTCATGGGTGAGCTTTCATAGGGAGGGAATTTGTAATTGTTAGTCAGCTGGACTCCTTACAACATATTCTTGTGGCTCACCACACTTGAGAATGTTACTGGATAATTCAAAATTTTTCATGCAATACACAATGACTGTAAAGCTGGGAATGCCATTTTCTTCTGCTGATACTGGTGCTGTGGATGGAACCCTGAGGCAGGCACATGCCAGTGCAACAATCCATCAGTGAGATACATTGTCATTTTGAAATGGGTTTCATCTTAGTCAATAGATAATAATTAGGAAGAAAAGCTCTAACTCAGTGTGACAATCTAATTGAGTATTTCATGTGATTTTTGCATCACTGAGGAGATATACTTCTGGGCATGGTTGTTAAGATGTTGCAGAGATTATTAATTGATAAAGATGAAGTCCCAAAATCGTCAGATTTAAAAGTAAAAGGAAATATCAACATTGTTTTCCTTACTTCTCAAGTGAATACATCTACTAGTATTGCTGAATCCTCCACAAAGCCCAGCTATTTTGATCTTCTAATAAATGAATATTAGCAAGACTTCAGGAATTTTCTTCATCTTTTGCACTGGAATTGAACTTCTGAGTCTTCTAGTTTCATAGACCAGTTACCAGGTTCTCTGCCTCCACAGCTTAAAAACAGACAATATTGAACTACCCAGCCATTTAAGCTTATTTACTCAATCCAATGAATGTATTTTACACACACACACACACACACACACACACACACACATGCACCATGAATCTTATAAGGTTTTATAATAAAAAACCCAGAGCCAGATATTGGGGTGAAAGCTGTAAGATCAGAGAAGCAGATCACCCAGCCACTAGCTTATCTCTACAAAATCCTCAGCCTTAAGAGAGCAAGTTCCTGTTTCCTCATGCCCTATATACCTTTCTGTGTGCTGCCATATTACTCCCTGGGATTAAAGGCATGTGCCACCACTGCCTGGTTCTGTTTCTCTCATGTAGCCCAGTGTGGCCTTGAACTCACAGAGATCCAGATAGATCTCTGCCTCCCAGGTGATAGGATTAAGGGTATGTACCACCACGGCCTGACCTCTATATCTAATTTAGTGGCTGGCTCTGTCTTCTGATCCCCAGGTAAGCTTTATTGAGGTACACAATATATCACCACATTTCCCATTTTTTGTCTAAAAAACTAAAAGAATGCTGTATTTAATATAAGAAAAACTATATACAATAAGTATATACAATATATACAGGCAATAAATACATCAACAATGTCTAGCCCATTTGAATTTGACAAATTCAGAGAAAATACTCCATTATCTATCTTATATTTGTGAATCCAAAGGATTGCATCTAATTCACGTTCTATGCTGGTTTGCATTACCAACCCAAAATTATCTTTTGATGTCTTTCATACTTATATACTTAACACCTCTTTAGTGAGTTTCTTTTCTGAATTTGTTAACAATGAAAACTATAACTATGAGTATCTAATCCTCAACTCCCTCAGAGACCTGAGAAGGAAAAATATTGACTGAGTAAGCAGAAAGGGCAAACAAGTAATTTTCAAAATTGTGAGAAATGACAAAAACAGTTGGCCACCTGGGCAGCCACCCAAGGTTCCTCTGCAACATTGGGGCATCCATCTTTAGCCTACAGGCCTAGGATACCAGACAGACTCATTTGTGAAGCAGGACTTTCTGCAGGTCTGTCCTACTTTGTCTTTTCAAGGTGCAGCAGTTCTTTCTTTTGTGTCCTGCTTGTCCAGTTTAGACAGCATACTGTCATCAGTCAATGTAAGGGCACTTTCTTGCCCAGTGGTTAACTATTGTCACAAAGAAAGTAAACTCCATATGGAGTCTTTTCAATGCCTATCATCTTCTCTGAAGTAGATTGGTGCTGCCAGGAGTAGACATGCTTCATAGTCATAAAAAAAGAAAAAAATCTATGTTATTAAAACATATTATATGCCATATTCTACAGATCTCTGAGGTGTCTGAAGATGACCTGTCCATCTAAAGTATAGTTCTGTTTAACCTTGAAAACATATCTAATATGACTACAAATTTGTTTGTAATGATTATTAACTTGCATTTCTTAT
The DNA here is from genome assembly GCA_902168425.1 of Peromyscus attwateri. NCBI lineage: Eukaryota > Metazoa > Chordata > Mammalia > Rodentia > Cricetidae > Peromyscus > Peromyscus attwateri. Next base: position 20,577 of record CABHPP010121202.1, read on the forward strand.
ATCCTAACTAGTTGGTAATTATAACTTTCAAGGACCAGAAGTTTGCATTACATTCTTAAATGAACTGTGTAGATGAATTGCTAAAGGTCTTATTAATAAAAAAAAACACAGAGCCAGATATCAGGGTTGAAACCTGAGAGATCAGAGAAATAGGAGATGCCACAGCTAACCTTACCTTACTACCTCTGCAGCTTCCAAAGAGAGCTACTTACTGTATACACACACATATATTTCTTTTTATTATGCTCACTCATTTGCTCTCTCAGCCCGGCTACATTGCTTCCTCTTCCTGCCCTGCTCTGTCACTTCCTGTCTGTCTGTACAGACCTACAGGCCTCTATGGTAGGTGCTGGGATTAAAGGTGTATGTCACCATGCCCCACTCTGTTCTCCAGTGTGGCCTTGAACTCATAAAGATCCAGACAGATCCCTGCTTCCCGAGTGATAGGATTAAAGATGTATGCTACCATTGCCTGACTTCTATGTTTACTATAGTGGCTGGCTTTTTTCTCTGATCCTCAGATAAATTTTATTGGGGGACACAATTCATCACCACAAAACTCTATAGGTACAATATATTGAAGAATAGAAATATATGTACGGTATTTTCTAACAAAATCAAGCTCAAATTTGTATCATTATACATAATTTGTATACAATATGCAAAAATCCAATCCAATGTAAAATATTTAAAACTAGTAATTGTTTTTTAAAAGTAGATTCAATAATCTACTTTTTATCTTATATCTATATTCTCCCTTTTTTCTTTTCAGGGTAGACTTAAAAATCTACCATTTTATCCTATAATTTCTATATCTCTTTTTTTAAAGAGTAGATTCAATAATCTACCTCTTATCGATATCCTCTTTCTTCTTCTTCTTTTTTTTAAAAACAAGAATCCAGATTCTAATCACCTTGTTTAACTTATTTTCCTGACCATTATCAATTAACAACTTGTAATCAACCACCCTAAACAATGATCATTATGCACAACCCATTTGATGACCAAAAACCACCCATCACACCTGCTGAGAATGTGGATGTTGTTTTCTTAAAATTATATTCTGCTGTCTGGGGGTGATAGCATTTTCAGGGGATACTGAAAAGAAACATTTTGGGTTAATTGTCAAGTCATGAGAGAGTTAGCTGTATCATTTGTCCAGTTTCTTCATAATGGGAAAATGCAGGGATTGTCTCTAGTCCTTGCTTGAGTAGTTTGTGAGGCTGGATCATCTCAGGTAGCCATCTTGATATTGTCCTAAGCAGTTTGTAGTCTAAAACTGATCTTTGGGTGGTGTTTGTCATCTTAGTGTTAATATCCTAATGGAATCATCATTGTGGGGCCCCATTATCTTTTTGGAGATTTCAAAGTCTGTTAGGTGTGGTCATGGTTCATTGTGGAAAATCTTTTTCATGGGACATTTTTTTCTGAATGATTTGTCCTTTTTCTCCAGATGTCTCAATTGTACAGTGTTCTTCAGATTCCTTAGTCTTCATTCTCCTGAAAGACAAAAATAAAACCCTTCTATAACCCTAACTTTGGGGAAATTCTAGATGTAATCATTTTCAATTTTGATTTATGGTTTCTCCTGATTTTTTTATTCTCTGTTCTATAACTGAAGAGTAGAACCATCCAGAGCAGTATTTTTTTTTACAGTACGCATTAGGTTCTTTAACTGCTCTGGGAAGGCATTTCTTCCATGATGACAGGGAAGGACTGAACAGAATTTGACCTGGGGGTCTGTGAGATGTCCCTCGCAAAAGATTACCTTGTCTGTCCTTTGTTGATCTACATTTGTAGCACAAATCTTAAAAGGTCTTATTAATAAAGTCAAACTCAGAGCTGGGTATTGGGGTGAAGCAGAACAAGCCATAGCTTCCTCACCTCACCAATTCCTCAGCTGATCTCGTTTCCTCAAACTGGAAGCCTCTGTGTCCTCATTCAAATAGATCTCAGCTGAACTGCTTCTCAAAAGCCTGAAAGCTTAATCAGTCAGTCTAGTTCCTGGTCCTCACGCCTTAAATACCTTTCTGCTTTCTGCCATCACTTCCTGGGATTAAAGGCATATGTCACCATGCCTGGCTGTTTCCAATGTGGCCTTGAACTCACAGAGATCCAGATGGATTTCTGCCTCTGGAATGCTAGGATTAAAGGTGCGAGTGCAACCATTTTCTAGCCTCTGTATCTAGTGGCTGTTTTGTTCTCTGACCCCAGGTAGAGTTTATTAGGGTGCACAATATTTTGGGGAACACAATACCACCATATACTTTCATTAGTCTAGTGTCTGCCTTTGCCACACCTTCTGCACAATCCAGAAGGGAAGGGCATTCTGTTGGAATTATTCCTTGAGAAAACATTATTTCTAGGAATACCATGTTTACAGTCACTTTTTAGGTGACCTTGTTTACCATATTTGAAACATTTGACATTATTATTTTTCTTCATATGTCTGGAAATCACCTCTCCTACCCAAGCATCATCATGGTTATGAGATTCAATATTTATTGTGTTTTGGATCCATTCTCCAAAGGAGCTGATCTTGCCTTTAACAGCCTAATTATCCTTCTGCATTGTGCATTAGCATTTTCAAAATCCAGAGATTCAATTATTATTCGTCTACCTTCCAAATTTGATATCATTCTATTTACTGGTAAAGACAGCCTTCACAAGAAATCCATGAAGATTTCTTTTGGGTCCTGTATAACTTTTGTAAATGACTTAATTTTCTTTCCTACTTCTTCAATTCTGTCCCAAGTATTCAAGGCTACCATTTGGCATAAAATTAGGATGTAACCATCATATAAAGATTGTCTTTTTGTATCAGCATAATTGCCTTCTCCAAGAAGTTGATCTTGGGAAATTTCCATACCTCTAACCCTACTTTGTTGTTCAGTTGTCTTAATCTCATCTTTCTACCAGGTCCTCCATTGTAACTGGAATCAGCCTCTAAGACCACTGTAACCAAATCTTTCCAGCCTTGATGGATAATTTTATTATAAGTAGACCATGAGTTTAAAATTTGCTTCATGAGTGGAGAATGTATACCATATGACACTATAGCTTCTTTGAATTTCATCAAGTCTAATATTTGCACAGGCATCCAATCAGCTCATACATATCCTTGAGCATTTGGCAGTCCCTGTATGGTTACTGGATAGATTAAAGTTGGCTGTTTGAAAGCCTTAGACTGTTTCTCTGTAACCATATAATACAATGCTAAGATTGGCTTACATTTAAATTCCTCTGTCTGGGTCTGAATTTCTTCATGATCTGTTTTAAGAAGTTTTTCTAAAATTTTTATCTTGGCACTCATATTAACCTACTTTTTCATGATAAAACAGAAATGGTCAAACAAACAATATTTATAATTGATATTACATCTATCCCATCAACATTAATTATCCTCCCATTTAGTTGTTTCATTTTCAGACTGCCTAATGAGTTATCAAATAGAGACCAAACACCCTCCATTGTAAAAATGTTTCCCATTTTTAATGTGAGAAAAAAAATCTTTTAACTACTTTCTCCCTTTTAGAAATCTTAATTTACTGATCAACTTTACTCATCAACTTTGCCAACTGTGTAGAACAGTAGAGGCCTAAACAGGTTTCAAGGCAGCTACCTAGTATGGTAACAGCCTGAGATAGGAGCCTAAGGAGAGCCCACAACCAATCAAGAGAGAAGAAGTGAAAGATCCTACCATCTGGATAGAGCTGGTTAGGGACTCTGGCCCAGGAGGGGTGGAGACTCTGGCCACATGCAGCTCAGGACTTGGGGGGCCTGCAAGGCCACATGCAAGTGGCTTTTCTTGAATTTGTGCCAAAAACATTGGGGGCCAGATGTAAGACCAATCTTAAAAAAGGTCTAATATAAAACCCAGAGCCAGATATTGGGGTGAAAGCTGAAAGATCAGAAAAGCAGAACAGCCAGCCACTAGCTTACCTCTATGTAATCCTCAGCTTCAATAGAGTGAGTTCCTATTTCCTCATGTCTTATATAGCTTTTTGTGTCCTGCCATATTACTTCCTGGGATTAAAGGCATGTGCCACCACTGCCTGTTTCTATTTTTCTCGTGTAGCCCAGTGTGGCCTTGAACTCACAGAGATCCAGACAGATCTCTGACTCTCAAGTGACAGAGTGATAGGATTAAAGGTGAGTGCTACCACTGCCTGTCTTCTATGTCTAATTTAGTGGTTGGCTCTGTCCTCTGATTCCCAGGTAATCTTTACTGGGATGCACAATATATCACCACACACACACAACCTTTTGGTACTTTACATCTGTGAAGCCCATGCTTAGATTACTTAGTACCTTATTATAGTAACATGTCTTTGAACTGGTTGGGAATAACTCCAAGCAATAAATCACTTTATTTCTCACCAAAGAAAATGAAGGTACTAATCAGTGAAGGAATAATATAATATTAATGGCAATAATTGATAGAAGTTTACTTTTCAAACAAAACATATCTAGGTAGTTTTCTGTTTATTCTTAGACTATAACAGACCTCAGACCTTTCCAAATGCACTGTTTTCAAAGTACCTTGCTTTTTTCATTTGCAAAGCTAAGCAAAGTTTTCAGGGTCAGGATTATCATACAAACTTTATATAACTTGCTTCCATTTTTACCAAAAAGAGAAGAGAAAAAATGTCTATAAACTTAAGCTCTGGGATTTAAATTTCACATATTGAAAGTTCACTGAGCCTGAAAATCCATGGGGCAGTTTAACATGGGTGCTGACCACACAAATCTTGCCAAAGCCTTTCAGATCTTCCTTCTTCCTGACTCAGTTCAAATATCATGGCTCAAGGCAAGGATTTCAAAGTCCCTAGCACTGTGAAGATATTATACTTGCTAATACTAAAGAATTCTCCCACAAACCGGTGTTATAGATTTGTTGAAGTCATTGTTTTAGTGACAAACTTCTAAAAAGTTTGCTTTTTCTTTCTTATTTTATATAATCAAAAATTCTTATGCTACCCATTGATGATTTTGAGATATTAATTGAATTTTGATGCCATTAACTCTGAAACTCTGTCTTAAATGAGTGGATCTTAGACTTTACATACATTAACATTCTTTTTTAATATATATTAACATTACCTTATTTTTCAGTTCTATTAGTTCTCTTTGAATTTCATATAACACGGTTTGATTTACCCCTGTTCTTCAATCTCTTCCACCCACTACCCATTCCATGTAAAACTTTGTGTCTTCTTTTCATTTTTTCACCTATGAACTCCATTTGTGCTACCCAAAGATTATTGGATATGTGGCATTCCACTCACCACTTTCCAGGGGTAACACTCTTAACTTAAACTGACCATTTCTCTCCTAACAGCTATCAGTTGCCTATAGAACCAAGAATATGTGTGAGAGTTTTTGTCTGCATCACCTCATTATGCTAGCATTTAGTGTTGCTTGAGTTTATGTGAAACTTGTACATGCTCCCATAATTGCTGTGAGTTAATATGTACACCTTATCTTTTCTCTCCAGAGGACACTGTTTCCTTGTATTCACTTAATGCTTCTGGCTATTACAATCTTTCAGTTCTCTCTTCCACATGATCTTAGAGGCTTTGGGTGAGTGAATATAATATAGATATTCATTCAGAGCTGAACATTCCACTATCTCTTATTCTCTGCCCCATGACTACTTATGTGTCTCTGTGTTAATTACTATCCACTGAAAATAAAAGCTACTCTGATGAGTATTGAGAAATGAAATACCTGTTCGTCAATGTACTTTGCTGCTTTAATTGCAATAGGTGGGAAGTGGAAACAACATAGATTCCCATCCATTAATAAATGGACATTGATAATGTGTTATAGTTCCACAATGGAATATTATGCAACTACTAAGAAAATCAAAATCATGACATTCACAGGTATATGGATAGAGCTAAAAACAATAATTCCAAATGAGGCAACCCAGACCTAGAAAGGTAAATTTTCCATGTTTTCTCTGATTTCTGGATATAAGATTTGAATCTTCAGATACACATTTAATTTGGGATACTCATATAGGTAAGGAAATTAATAAGGTGCTTTGGGAGGGATTCATCAGGGTAAGGAAGATAGAAAAGAGTGGTATAAAGGCTTAAAGGGGATTAATAGAATAAGATAGGTTAGATTAGAATGGGAGATGGAAGAGATGAGTTGTGGGTAGTACAAGCAGAAGAACAAATAACACTAAAATTTTTCAAAAAAGTTGTATCATATATATCTACTATTGTAGAATCTGTCTCCATATATGTGTGTTATATTCATATATATGTATGAATTCATATATATGAATAATATAATATAATATATATGTTCAACATGTTCATATTGACACATATCTACTATTGTAGAATCTGCCTTCTCTCTCTCTCCATACACACACACACACACACACACACACACACACACACACACATACACACACACATATATTTGAAATGTATATGAAATTTAAATCTCAGCACTGAAGTTTATAGACATTTTTTTCTCTTCTATTTTTGGTAGAAAATGAAAATGAGTTATATAAAGTTTGTTAGATAATCCTCACCCTGAAAGGTTTATATAGCTTTACAAATAAAGAGCAGGTGAGAAGGAAAAGCAGAGGAGAAAGGGAGGGAGGGAGGGAGGGAGAGAGTGAGAGAGAGAGAGAGAGAGAGAGAGAGAGAGAGAGAGAGACTGTTAAAGAATGAAAGACCCTATGAAATTTTATAACAGTGCCTCTACTTGACACCACAAACTAACAAATAAGAAATCCACTACTGAGAATGGGTTAGTGTTTTGAAGTTGTTGGACAACGAGGTCCCATATGCATGCAAACGTTATAGGCTAGTGCCAATATTTTTGGTTGTCTTTCAGAACTTAATAGAATCAGTTGCTTAAGAGATCACATTCTTGAACCACAGAACATGGAGATGTTAAGCTGGTATTGACATGGTAGCTTCATATATACTGGCTATCATTCTTAGTGATGAAAGATGAAATTCATTCTACTGGAGAAGAAAAGTAATCATCAGTCATACTCAACTGTGAAATCTGTGAGGTTCATTAATATCTGGTCTGGAAAGACATGACCACTGGTATTATAATAGCATGAATATGATTAGAGCAACCAACCAATTTTTAACTGTATTTAATTCAAGTTCTAAAAGACAAAACTCATGCCTTGTACTATTGTAGGCCCAAGAAACTATGGCTAGACAGGTCACAGTCCATAGAGGAGAATATACTACTATTGCTCTGCTATATTGACACAGTACTCCTAATGATTTATTGTTATACCCATAGATTAATATATTCACTTTAAAAATACTAATCAGGATTCAGTATACTAAATATATCTAATCACAAATAAGATACCAGATACAGGAAATATTTTAATAATTTAAACTTAGAGGCAACTTACAAGGCTTCCAAGGTCATGGCCTTCAACTTGCTACCCTATTTGGTATAGGTAAGTGCTCAAAATAGCTCAGTTTCCTAAAATGTAAATTAGTGATATTTATAAGGCTTATTGAGCAAGTATAAACAAATCATTTAAGCTGTGTATCAGTGAGGATCCTGTACAACAAATATTCAGTACAAGGCATCTTTAGAATCATAATATTTATAAAGTTATGGAGTTAAGCACAAAATTGTGATGGGGCACATCTATAATTCCAGGACTAGAGATATTATTGAAAGTCGATTTCAATTTTATGATTAACTTGAGCTACATAGCAGTATCTTGTCTCAAAAACAAACCACTGCCACTATAACAAAAAACGTCTACAGTATTTTTGCAAAAAATTATTTGATTTTTAGTTATACAAATTTTTCTCGTCAATAGAAGGCAGCAAATGAGAAACACACAATTGCATAAGATACTGAGAATGAATAATGGTTAATAGCATGGCTATAAACAGTTACTTCATATCTTTCCCTCTAAGACTCAAGGAACAAGCAGAAGAAAGGATGGGAAGAATACATGGGCTTTTCTCAAGCTTGATAGGAAAGCTTCATCTTGCAGTGGGTAACAGATAATGAAGAGAGAGATAACTGGTCAAAGTGATGAAAATAAATGATCATGAATGTTCAGTCATAAATGACACATTATATCGATCCCCCACCCCAAATGCTTAGGGAATATTGAAAAGGAAGTGGAAAAAATATAAGAGATAGAGAATAGGGAAGAGTGCTGTGAAATCCTAACTTCTGGACACAACATGGTGGTTGCATTAATAACTTATAGCAGCTTTGGTTATTTATATAAGCCATGCATGAGGTCAAGTCAGTCTAATTTCTAGCATGGTTTGGGATGGAGCTCCTAAGTCTCCATATCTAATTGAGGAGATATCAGAAGTGGCTGACTACTGGAGGGGAAAGTCATTTTTATTTGGGGGAGCTTTTCCATTGGCAGGTACCCTCATACATCAGTAAATAACCTCACATTTATGTCCATATGGGCATCACTAATTGGATGCACTGGAATATATGAAAGGAGAAGAAATAGTATTCATGATGTTGTGTAAAGGTAAATGTGATGAACATGTAGTAGGAGTTGGAGGGGTAAGATTGGGGGTAAATATGACTGAAATATGTCATATACATGTACAAAATTCTCCTAAATTAAACACATTTTCTCTTTTGCTTAAAATTATTATAGTTTAAGTTCTGAGACAAGATATAAGCACATTAATGTGTTTGATTTGATAATGTAGTAACCATCACTCATCAGTGACTTTTCTCCTTAATTGTATAAAACTTACATATAAAATTTGTCATGACATAATTTTAAAATACTGACTGTCATTTGTGATCCCATTTATGGAGGGCTTGGAAGGAGGAAAGGAACATTTTTACTTACTTAAATATAAAAAATTAAAAGATCCATTTCCAAAATTTATTTTTAATGAGTAAATATTTTGAATGTATTTTATGTGTCAAGTATTATCTGTGATGAAAATTTTTTGCTAGTACCTGGGAAGAGTAAACCTCAAATGAAGAATTACCTCCATCAAATTACCTCCGGTGGGCATGTCTATGAGGCATTTTTTGACTGTTATTTGATAGAAGAGAGCCCTGCCTAATGTGGGCAGCGCCATTGTGAAGATGGGCTACAATAAAAAAAAAAGACAATTAAATGTGAACCTCGAAGCAGGCCTATCATAAACATTCTTCTGTGTCCTTTGCTTCAGTTTCTAATTCTAGGTTCCTGTCTGGTGCTCTTGCTCTGTCTTCCCTTGATAATGTAATTTAACCTACAAGCTGAAATAAACCCTTTCCTCCTGAAATTGTTTTTTGTCAGTATTTTATCATCACAGCAAAATGGAAAATAATACATTCTTCTTGGCTCAAAGAAAATTTAGAGAAAATAGGGAGTAGTCTTGAACCTAAGCTTTGTCTCATTAATTCCTGAAAAAAATCTATAAAAACAGATTTCATGCCAGGGTGGTGGTGGCACACGCCTTTAATCCAAGCACTTGGGAGGCAGAGGCAGGGGGATCTCTATGAATTCAAGTCCAACCTGGTCTCCAAATCGAGTTCCAGGAAAGGTGCAAAACTACAGAGAAACCCTGTCTTGAAAAACAAAACAAAACAAAACAAAAAAAACATTTCACAAGATAAAGAAATGAAGCAAGGTTTTCACACCTGGGAACAAACTTTTAATTAAAAAAAATAACCTTTATTTATTGTAGATGTAACCAACTGTCTTATAAATAAGAAACACAGAACCAATGCAAAGAAGAAAGCCAAGAGGTCAGAGCTAAGAGCTAAAACCTTACCCTTCCTCCTGCAGTGATCCTACCTCTCCAAAGGACCAGTACTTCCTGTGTTAAAGTCTTTATATAGTCTCTGTTCTGCCTTCTCATTGGTTGTAAACCCAACCACAGGACTGCCTCATCACGGCCTGTCCGTATAGACCTCCAGGTGTTCTATGGTTGGTATTGATTAAAGGCATGTGTATCCAATGCTGGCTGTATCCTTGAACACAGAGACTTACCTAGCTCTGTCTACCAAGTGCTGTGATCACAAGTGTACACCACCACTGCCCTGCTTTCCTATGACTTGCTAATATCTCTGACCCCCAGGCAACTTTATTTATTAACATACAAATAACATAACATAACATAACATAACATAACATAACATAACAAAAGAAAATATCACCATAATTTATCTACAAAATTCCATTTTTCCCATAATGCCTGGACACTAGACAAAGTGATTTCAGACTTTTTTTTTTTGGTTTTCAACAAACCAAAATTTTAACACCATCTGAGCCCCAATTGAGTCATGTACAAATCCATCTGAGACCAACACAAATGAGACTATTCAGTATGACTTTGTTTCTGTTAGGCCAATTGATTTATGAAAGTATGAATTTTGATCACTGTCAAGAACACTAAGGATACTTTAGTGTAAAATGGCAGTAAATATATCTCTTCATTTTTTCTAGCAAATTTAGAATGAAAATAATATCAGGCTTAAAGGGGCTACTAGAAATATGTAAGAGTAAAAAAGTGGTGAATGTGAAATAACAGGAAGTGTGAATATGGGAAAAGCACATCATGTATGGAAGCATCACAATGAAAACCTTTACTATTCAGAAGTAATATATAATTATTATACTCATAGTATTTTAAATGCATTTTTATTTATTATTTGAGAATTTCATTCATGTGTATATTCTGTTTTGATTGAATCCACCACCTGCCATACCCTTAATAAACCTTTTCCAAAACTTTTATTTCTAACACAATTGAATTAAGGTGTACTGATAAAAGTTTTTTCTCTTAAACCAAAGACAAAAATAGCTAAAATACACTTTTAAGACATTTAGTCACAGTCACAAGACCTTGGTTACTTAAAATCAAATACACAATGTCAAACAGTAACTAGCTGAAATATGATGCATAATGTCCTCCAGGTTCATAGGTACTGTTGTGAATGCCAAGACTTCACTATTTTTATGGTTGAGTAATATCCCATTGTGTTTATATATCAAATTTTCTCTATCAATTCATTGGCTGATGGATAGATTTATTGCATTTCTTGACTTCTATAAATAGTGGTGTAATATGTCTGGATATGTGGTTCTCCCTTTAATGTTATGGTCCATTTACTTTACATAAGCATGTAATAAACAGTTATTTAGTATCTACTCTGATCCAGATAATATTTTAGACTCTGATTATAAAACAGCAAATAAAAGAAAATACAAACTCTTGCTTTCAAGGCTATAAAAGCTTTACCTTTTCCAAAAGTCCCAAGTGTTCACTCCATATATGTATTCATCCTTTAAGCACAGTAAATTTTGTACATTTAGGAAGCTTTAATTTAATTTAAATTAAAATGTTAATTTTAATTCACCTTTGAAAATAAAAGTTTTTAATACAATATTATTTATCACCAGCTTTAGCTATATTGCTTTGAAAATGGTCGAGCTGCAGATTAAGTGTAGCTAGAGTTTTCCTGGTCCTGCATGGCCCATGGTCAGTACAAATCTCTCTCACGTGGCAGTCACACAGTTGTTCAGACCCAACCAAGTAAACATACAGAGACTTATATTACTTATAAACTGTATGGCCATGGCAGGCTTCTTGCTAACTGTTCTTATTTTTAAATCAACACATTTCTATTAATCTATAAGTTGCCACGTGGCTCGTGGCTTACCAGTATCTTAACATCTTCGCATGGCGGTGATTGGCAGCTCTCTCTGCCTCAGCCTTCCTGTTCCCAGAATTCTCTTCTTTCCTTGTCCCACATATACTTCCTGCCTGGCTACTGGCCAATCAGTGTTTTATTTATTAACTAATCAGAGCAGCACATTTAACATACAGAACATCCCACAGCATTTCCCCTTTTCTTTTTTTCAAAAAAGAAGGTTTTAACTTTTACATAGTAAAATTACAGATAACAAAACAATTATCAAGCAAGAATTATGGTTACAACATCTAGTCTATTTATAATAACTAGTCTATTTGTATTTGTCAAAATCGAAGAAGGTATCATATCTATCTTATATTTGTGAGTCTAAGGTTTTAAGTCTGACTTATCTATTATCATAACTAAGGAAATTATAATTCTAGTCTTCAACTACATCAAAGACCTCAGAAGGATATAATATTACCTGAGAAATGGGAGAAGGATTCAAGCAGCTTTCGGGAGTCTTGCAGGGTAGACATAGACAGCTGGCAGCCTGGACAGTCACCTAATGATCCTTTGTAAAGTAGGGACATCTATTGTCAGCCCACAGGCCTGGAGTCTCTCAGTCATTTTTCTCTGTGTCTTGTAGAATATCTGGCAGTTTCCTCTGTGAAGCAGGAACCTAAAGGACCATTTTGCCAAGAAAAGTTCAGTGGTCACCTTTTTATGGGTCCTGCATGTCCAGTCAATCAAGCAGTCCAGGCAAGAACAGTTTCTTGCCCAAATGGCTATTTTTGTCAAGGTGAAGATAAACTACATATGGATTGTCTTCAATGCCCATCCTCTTCTGTGAAGTAAATCGGTGCTGCCAGGAGCAGACATGTCTCATTGTCCAGAAAGTCTAAATTTTTAAAACATTTTAAATGCCATATTCTGTAGGTCTTTGAAGTATTTGAAGATTACCTGTCTATCTGAAATATATCTTTGTATACCTAGAAAACTTAACTAACATGCTACAAGTTTGACTATCACAGAAGACTAATTATTAATCTGTATTTCTTAATTATCCATTACAATCTAAATGAGTTACATAAGCATAATACTTTAAATGAGAATAGAAATATATATATATATATATATATATATATATATATATATATATATATACAGTATAACAAAATTAGGTTTAAACTTATATCAATAGACTAAAATCCATAGCAATGTAAAACATTTTAAACAAGTTGCTTTTTAAAAGTAGGTTCATTAATCTATCCTTTTATTCTATTATATCTATACTATCCCCCCTTTTTTTAGAAAGAGATCACATTTATAATCAACCTGATTTAAATAAAAATATTGGTTTTTCTCTGTCCCACACCAGAGGGCTCTTCTGATATGGGACAAAAGAATCTCTTAACCATTTATTTTAGGAGTATGTTTGGGTTTAGAGAAGGAGTGAGCCAATTCCATCTGCAAAGCCAGCTTGGTATATTTAAGAATTTGGGCATAGCTTCTCTCACTACTTCCTGCTGGAGGGGGGCGTTGTATCTTATGGGGACACAAAGAAAATTTTAGGATTATGTAGTAGTACGTGAGGGTGTATTGTCTAAGTCTGTTGCCTTGAAACCATTCTGGATATTGGATCATCTGCGCCATGGTATCATCAGAGACCTTTCAGGGGGTCTTTGGCTGGTCAAACCTGATGTATCTTAAACTGGAACATATCCATAGCCTCTGGCTTTCTGTGGAAACAAAAGCAGAGCATCCTTCCAAAGCAACATATCTTTACATCCAAATTTTGAAATCAAGGTATCTTTAAAATATACATATTGGGTTAACTCAACAGCTTTTACAATCAAATGATTTTTTGTCATTAAGAATCCCAAAGACAACTCAATCCAGATTCTCTGTAATATCCATCTTTATGTGGCTTATTTTTTATACTAACTTTACTGTCTCTTTAAAGAATTTATTTTTAAAAACTATTCCTTTATATAACTGTATATATTCCTTTTTCTCTCTCTTCCAAGCCTACGTACATTTTTACATATATTGTAAAGCATTTAAAGTCTTGTTTTATCTGTATCTGACTTATTGTGTAACTATTGCTTTAAACTGTAGCATTTGTAAGACCAAAATGGCCACTGTGGCTGGTGGCTCTGCCCACCTCAGCTTCCCAACATGGCGGTGGTACGTTTATCACCAGCTCTGGGAGCTATCAACTCTTAGAAACAGTGGGTCTATGCTTTTATCACAGCAGTGTGTAGCCCAGAAGCCTCTTTTTTTAACTAGCAAAAACGATATCCAACACACAGCATAGTGCACAGCTTTGAGACACTTCTGTGTAACATAGCATAGGTTAAGCCCACATACCACAAACCTGCCACAGAGTAGCTCAAACATGTAGGCTGCTGCTAACTTGAGAGAGACAACTAGGAAGCTGATTTTAGCTCCATTTTAGAATCTTTTTTCTCAGGTTTTAGGTGGAAACTCTTGCAAACCCATTGGGCGCCATTTGTAGCTAGTTTTCCTGGTCCTGCCTGGCCCAGGTCAGGACAAATCTCTTTCACCCACTAGTCCCAGAGCTTCTTAGACCCAACCAAGTAAACCCACAGAGACTTATATTGCTTACAAACTGTATGGCTGCAGCAGGCTTCTTGATATCTTCTTCTTCTATCTTAAAATAACCCATTTCTATTAATGTATACTTTGCCACATGGCTTGTAGGTTACCAATACCTTACATCTCGCTTGTCATGGTGGCGTCTGGCAGTGTCTCTCTGACTCAGCCTTCCATTTCCCAAAATTCTGTTCTCTCCCTGTCCTGCCTATACTTCCTGCTTGGCTACTGGCAAATCAGTGTTTTATTTATTAACCAATCAGAGCAACACATTTAACATACAGAACATCCCACAGCAATTTACTTACTTAGAATTTGGAACTGTCAAATAAATTAATTGCCAAACATAGTCTTTATGGTGATATTTTATTTGTACTGAAATGTGATTTGTATGTTAATAAATAAAGTTGCCTATGGTCAGAGCTATTAGAGCCATAGCAAAAGCTGGGCATTGGTGGTACACACCTTTAATCCCAGCACTTGGTAGGCAGAGCTAGGTAGATCTCTGTGTGGTCAAGGATATAGCCAGCATTGGAGACACACGCCCTTAATCTCAATACCAACCATAGAAGACTTGGAGTGACCTACAGACAGGCAGTGACGAGACAGTCATGTGGTTGGGTTCACAACCAATGAGAAGGCAGAACAGAAAATCTATTTAAAGACAAACACACAGGAAGTAGGTCTCTCTTGGCTGTAGAGGATCGCTAGAGCAGGAAGGGTAAGGCTCTGACCTCTTGGCTTTCTTCTCTGAATCAGCTCTGTGTTTCTTATTCAATAAGACAGTTGGTTACTTCTACATTATTTATTGTCAAACCAATCTGACTTCTTCTGTCTAAAAGTCTACTTAGTTTTTTTTTGCTTTCCAAATAAGTATATTTATACCACCTCTATGATAGAAGCTCACATATAAATTTTTACCTAAGATGGATAATACAGAAAGCATAACTTGAGCTTGTCACTTAGCTAAAATAAAGGACTGTAACTATCCATAATTCTAAACAATGCTCTCTTTTTTTAGTTTTCACAAAGACCCAATAATGTATAAATATGAGAGAAGACAGTTCATTAAATACATTTCTTCCATTACTACCACATGCTTCAATATATGTTAATTCAGCTACAGTTTTAGTACTATTCTTTGTGTAAAGTTTCACTGATATTCCAGGGTTTCTGTTTGTCCAGAGACCCAGAGGCTGCCAGTCTGTCAGTCTGTCTGTCTGTCTGTCTTTCTGTCTGTCTGTCTGTCTCTCTCTCTCTCTTACACCCCCCCACACACACACACAAAAGGTAAGAAGGTGACAGACTGAGAAAATACTGCTCTTAGATGAAGTCATCCATATAGACCATTTGTAAATTGTTTACCCTGAGGGGGAATGAACTTTACTTTAAATATCGCTTGATTAATATGCATTCACGGATATCAGCTGTGTTTATTTTATTATTTTATTTTATTTCTCTTTATTAAGAAATTATCTACTCACTCCTCATGCTATCCATAGACCCCCCTCCTCCCTCCTCCCACTCCCCAGCCCTCTTTCCCAAACCAACCCCGCATCCCCACATCCCCCAAATCGAGGTCTCCCATGGGGAGTCAGCAGAGCCCAGCTCACTGAGCCTAAGCAGGTCCAAGCCCCTTCCCACTGCTCCAAGGCTGTGCAAGGTGTCACACCACAGGCACTGGATTCTAAGAAGCCTGCCCATGCACCAGGGACAGATCCCGATCCCCCTGCCTGGGTGCCCCCAAACAGTTCAAGCCAAACAACTGGCTTCCATATCCAGAGGGCCTAGTCCAGTCACATGGGGTCTCCGCAGCCACCAGTCAACAGTTCATGGATTTCCACAAACCCATGTGGTTCATCATCTCTGCACATCCTCCCATCATGATCTCGATGTCCCTCGCCTGCAGTATCTCCCCTTTCTCTCATCAATTGGATTCCTGGAACTCAGCCTGGTGCCTGGCTGTGTATCTCTATATCTGCCTCCATCTGTCACTGGATAAAGGCTCTATGATGACATCTAGGTTATTTGCTAGGCTGGTCACCAGAGCAGACCAGTCCAGGCACCTTCTGGACCACTGCCAGCAGACCAAGGTGGAGTCAACCTTGTGGATTCCTGAGAGCCTCCCCAGCACGCTGCCTCTTCCTATTCCCATGATGTCCTCATCTATCATGGTATCTTCCTCCCTTCTCTCCCACTCTGTCCCTGTTCCAGCTTTACCCTCCCATTTCCCTATGTTACCATCCCCCATTCCTCACTCTCTGCCACACCCCCACACGCAGTCCACTCATGTAGATCTTATCCACTTCTCCTTCACAGGGTCATCGATGTGTCCCTCCTAGGATCTTTTTCTGTTATCTAGCCTCTCTGGAGTTGTGGGTTGCAGCCTGTCCATCCCTTCCCACCCATTTAGTATCCACTTATGAGTGAGTACATATTATGTTTGTCCTTCTGAGTCTGGGTTACCTCACTCAAGATGACATTTTCTAGATCCATCCATTTGCCTGCAAATTTCATGATATCATTGTTTTTTTTTTTAACCACTGAGTAGTACTACATTGTGTATTTGTGCCACATTTTCTTTATCAGTTCTTCAGTTTAGGGGCATCTAGGTTATTTCCAGGTTCTTGCTATTACGAATAATGCTGATATGAACATAGTTGAGCATGTGTCCTTGTGGTAAGATTGAGCATTCCTTGGGTATATGCCCAAGAGTGGTATAACTAGATTTTGAGGAAGACTTATTCCCAACTTTCTGAGAAACCACCATACTGATTTCCAGAGTGGCTGTACAAGTTTACATTCCCACCAACAGTGGAGGAGTGTTCCCCTTGCTCCACATCCTCTCCAATATAAGCTGTCTTCAGTGTTTTTTATCTTAGCCATTCTGACAGGTGTAAGATAGTATCTCAGAGTTGTTTTGATTTGCATTTCCCTGATGACTAAGATGTTGAGCAATTCCTTAAATGTCTTTCAGCCATTTGAGATTCTTCTGTTGAGAATTCTCTGTTAAGCTTTGTAGCCCATTTTTTTTTTTTTGGATTGTTCAGTATTTTGATGTCTAGCTTTTTGAGTTCTTTATATATTTTGGAGATCATCCCTCTGTCAGATGTGGGGTTGGTGAAGATCTTTTCCCATTCTGTAGGCTGTCGTTTCATCTTATTGACCATGTCCTTTGCTCTACAAAAGCTTCTCAGTTTCAGGAGGTCCCATTTATTAATTGTCACTCTCAGTATCTGTGATACTGGTGTTATATTCAGGAAGTGGTCTCTTGTGCCAATTCATTCCAGACTACTTCCTAGTTTCTCTTCTATCAAGTTCAGTGTAACTGGACTTATCCACTTGGACTTGAGTTTTGTTCATGGCAACAGAGATAGATCTATTTGCAATCTTCTGCATGTTGACATTCAGTTATGCCAGCGACATTTTTTGAAGATGATTTCTTTTTTTCCATGGTTCAGTTTTGGCTTCTTTGTCGAAAATCATACATTCACAGGTGTGTGGATTAATGTCAGGGTCTTCAATTCGATTCCATTGTTCCACATGTTGGTTTTTATGCCAGTACCAAGTTGTTTTTATTACTATAGCTCTATAGTCGAGCTTGAGGTTGGGGATCATGATGCCTCCAGAGGTTGCTTTATGATACAGGATTCTTTTAGCTATCCTAGGTATTTTGTTTTTCCATATAAAGTTAAGTATTGTTCTTCCCAAGTCTGTGAAGAATTGTGTTGGTATTTTGATGGGGATTGCATTGAATCTGTAGATTGGTTTTGGTAAGATTGCAATTTTTACTATGTTGATTCTACCTATCCATGAGCGTGGGAGATCTTTCCATTTTCTGATATCTTCTTCAATTTCTTTATTCAGGGACTTAAAGTTCTTATCATACAGGTCTTTCACTTGCTTAGTTAGAGTTATCCCAAGGTATTTTATATTATTTGTGGCTATTGTAAAGGGTGATGTTTCTCTGATTTCTTTCATTTTTTTTCCTTAGTTCAAATTTAGGCTTTCAAAACCTTCTTCATTTTTTTAAATTTAATTTAATTTAATTTAACTTTACACTACCATTCAGTTCTACATATCAGCCACGGATTCCCTTGTTCTCCCCCCTCCCGCCCCCTCCCCTTCCCCCCAGTCCACCTTCAATTCCCACCTTCTCCAGGGCAAAGACTACCCTGAGGACTGAGATCAACCTAGTAGACTCAGTCCAAGCAGGGCCAGTCTCCTCCTCCCAGGCCGAGCCAAGCGACCAAGTTTCAAACAGCCAACTCATGCAATGAGCACAGGACCTGGTCCCACTGCCTGGATGCCTCCCAAACAGATCAAGCCAATCAACTGCATCACCCATTCAGAGGACCTGATCCAGTTGGGGGCCCCTCAGCCATTGGTTCATAGTTCATGTGTTTTGATTCATTTGGCTATTTGTCCCTGTGCTTTATCCAACCTTGGTCTCAACAATTCTTGCTCATATAGACCTTCCTCTTTCTCACTAATCAGACTCCCGGAGCGCCACCTGGGGCCTAGCCCTGGATCTCTGCTTTCAGATCCCTCAGTCATTGGATGGGATTTCTAGCATAACAATTAGGGTGTTTGGCCGTCCCATCTTTCTCAGCCCCTTTTTCATTTGTATATAGGAGGGCTACTGATTTTTTTTTGAGTTAATCTTGTATCCTGCCGCTTTACTGAAGGAGTTTATCAGCTGTAGGAGTTCCCTGGTAGAATTTTGGGGGTCACTGATGTATACTATCTTATCGTCTGCAAATAATGAAAGTTTGACTTCTTCTTTTCTAATTTGTATCCCATGATCTCCTTTTCTCGTCTTATTGCTCTAGCTAGAACTTCAAGTACTATATTGAATAAATATGGGGAGAGTGGACAGCCTTGAGTTGTTCCTGATTTTAGTGGAATTGCTTTGAGTTTCTCTCCATTTAATTTGATGTTGGCTGTTGGCTTGCTGTAATTGTCTTTATTATGTTTAGGTATGTTCCCTGTATTCTTGATCTCTCCAAGACCTTTATCATGAAGTGGTGTTGGATTTTGTCAAAGGCTTTTTCAGTGAGATGATCTGAGATGATCACGTGGTTTTTTTCTTTCAGTTTGTTTATATGGTTATATGAAAAGACCAAACCTAAGAATAATAGGGATAGAAGAAGGAGAAGAATACCAACTCAAAGGCACAGAAAATATATTCAACAAAATCATAGAAGAAAATTTTCCCAACCTAAAGAAGGAAATGCCTATAAAAATACAAGAATGTTACAGAACACCAAATAGACTGGATCAAAAAAAAAAGTCCCCTTGCCACATAATAATCAAACCACTAAACATACAGAATAAAGAAAAAAAATATTAAGAGCTGCAAAGGAAAAAGGCCAAGTAACATATAAAGGCAGACCCATAAGAATAACACCTGACTTCTCAATGAAGACTCTAAAAGCCAGAAGGTCCTGGACAGATATTATGGAGATACTAAGAGACCATGGATACCAACCCAGACTATTATACCCAGCAAAACTCTCAATCAACATAAATGGAATAAACAAAATATTCCATGATAAAAACAGATTTAAACAATATCTCTCCACAAATCCAGCCCTACAGAAAGCACTTGAAGGAAAAATCTAGCCTAAGGAAGTTAGATATACCCATGAAAACACAGTCAATAGATAGTCCCATACCAACAAATTTCAAAGAAAGGAAACATACAACACTACCACCAAAAAATAACAGGAATTAACAAATAACTGGTCTTTAATATCCACCAATATCAGTGGTCTCAATTCACCTATAAAAAGACACAGGCTAACAGAATGGATACAAAAATAAGATCCATCCATTTGCTGCATAGAAGAAACACACTTCAACTTCAAAGATAGACACCACCTCAGAATAAAAGGCTGGGAAAAGACATTCCTGGACATTTTGGGTCATGACTTTTTTGGTGTTAGTGTTTTCTTTGATTGATGAATCTATTTCTTCTACTGTATCTTCAACACCAGAGATCTGCTCTTCCATCTCTTGCATTCTGTTGTTTATACTTGCATCTGTAGTTTCTGTTCATTTACTCAGATTTTCCACTTCCAGCGTTACCTCAGTTTGTGTCTTCTTTATTGACTCCATTTCAGTTTTGAAATCTTGAACTGTTTCCCTCAATTGTTTAATTGCTTTCTCTTGGCTTTCAAGGGATTTATTGATTTCTTCCCATTTTTTTTTGTTTGACTTTTCCTTGATTTCTTTAAGGGAAATTTTCATTTCCTCTTTGAAGATCTCTAATATCTTCTTAAAGTCATTTTTATGGTAGATGACTTCCATTTCTTCTGTGTTGGGATGTTCAGGTCTTGCTGATGCTGGTTCTGATGGAGTCATGTTGGTTTTTATGTTGTTGACTGTATTTTTACACTGACGTCTAACCATCTCTTTCTCCACTTGGTGCAAGCAGTGTCTGTGTCTGAGGGAGCCTCTCTTGGTCTGATTGATACTCTTGATCCAGTGGGAGCTCTTGGTCTAATCGATGCTGATGGACTTTTTGTCTCACGGATCAGCACTTAGTACAACTGGCACTAGTGGGCTCTGTCTCAGGGAGTAGCTGCAGTCTTACTCTGTGGTAGATGGTGGTAGTCTGACCTGTCTGCAGGATGTCTGCCTGTCACCTGGCCTCTTAGTCCAGTTTGGTGCTGGCAGGTTCTATCTCAGTGAACAGTTGTAGTCTTGGAGGGTGGGTGGGATTTGGGGGAGGTGGGGCTTGGGTTAGAGGGTCTGATGGGGGATGGGAGTAGTCTGACCTGTGTGCAGGAGATCTGCCTGGCAAATGACCTGAAACTGGAACTGCAATGGGTGGGGGTGTAGGGGCACAGGGTTGTGTCCCTGGGCCCAAAGCCTAGGGGCTGGGGTGTTCTGGTATGAGGATAAAGACTCACCTCTTAGTCCAGTCAGGTACTGGCAGGCTCTGTCTCAGGGAACAGTTGCAGTCTCGGAGGGTCATCAGCTGTGTTTAAAAGAAACCATTAAGTACTCGGTTGTGGTCAGCTGAAGACTGTTATAATCCATAGTCTTTTCCTCTCTGAGTTGAGGCTGTGGACTACAAGAGAGTAAAATCAAGCCAAAGTCTATGTCCTCTTCGGGAGATATGAGGAAAACAGCCTTCTGCCAGCCTTCTGTATAACATCGATATGAAATATGGCAATATCAAAGATGATATATTATTATTTATATCTTTTAAAACAGAGATATAGCACATTTCACATCCCCAAGTCACAAAATTCATTAGTTTTCTCTAGTCACTTCACCCGTCTATTCTTTAATGTTTTCTTATGCTAGGGTATCTTTTCAAAAACAGCTTTACTGATTTGGAAACTATTTGGTGACTTTGGACATGTGCACATGTAGATGTACTCAACATAATAATCAAGTTAATAGAGGAATCCAATACTTAGGAACATTTTTTTGTGGTTCTCTGGTGTTTGTGTAAGCTCTTGAATCTTGTTATTGTTTTAAGAACATTTAACATCTCATGCCAGTGAGATGGCTCAGTAGATGAAAGCACTTGACACCAACTCCCACAAGTTATATTCTTCTCTGATCACACACTTGCCATAGCACATGAGTGGACACATACATACAGACAATGGCACAAGCACACAAACAAGTAAATTTTAAAAATGCAATTTAAAACTTAGAACAACCAATATCTGAAAAGTACTATCTGTGTATAGTAAGTTCTCTATGCATATAATTTATATTCTAGTGTTTTATGCTTTATTCAACAACTATGTTGATTTTTCTTATATTTACAATTATTGTAATTATAAAAACATGTGGGATACAGTCTAATAATTCAATAAATGTATATAGCATTTACAGACCATATCAGAATAGTGACTATTTTTCTCTCTTTACTATTATTTTTTCTCCTTTATTGTTTGTAAAATTCATGCATTCATACAATGTGTTTTGATGTAATATATCCAATTTTATTCCCTACAGTTCTTCTATCTCATCATGTTTCCCTCCAAACCTGATGTGCTCTTTTTTAAAAGCTAAGAAGAATACTCTGCATTGGTTGAAAGTGCTTGAGGGTCTGGCTGCCTACTGTAGCATTGGTAGATGCTTATGTCTCATAATCTTGAATGAAACTTTCCACCAGCAGTCATCATTTGCCTATATCTCCTTAACTGTAGGTAGCATTGTAGAGCAGCTCTTTAGAATTTATTCATTTATGATAAGTAAAACTTTATACCTAAGCAACAACTTCTCATTATTTTTTTTCTCAGCCCCTAACAACCATCCATGTATTAGTTTTTTCATGCATAGGATGACTATTTCATTATGTAACATCTAAAAACCATCAAAATAGAAGAGCAAAGGTGTGCTACACACAGTTGTATGCTTGTATGTGTCTATTGAATATCTATATTTATATGTGAATATTAGTTGTAAGTCAATGATAAACAAGCTACAATCCATAGTACCACAGAAGCTAGGTACTGAGTAAGGGACTGAGGGGGGCAGATAGTTAAAAAAGGGAAATAGAATATTATTTGAGGATGGATGGGAAGTGGAACAGGAGGATCAAGTTGGGATGAGAGAGAGACAGTTGTAGGAGGGAATATGGGGAGAGATAGTTAAAATTTAGCACCATTTGAAGGATAGTATAAAAACCTAACACAGTAAAAATCTTATATATTTATCTTATATAAAATCTTATATGTGTAGCTTGAAATTTTCCTGTGCCCTGCCCAGTCCCACAGCTGCTGAGCCCCAAATAAACACACAGAGCCTTATATTAATTACAAATGGTATGGTCATGGCTTATGGCTCAAGCTTATTGCTAGCTAGCACTTATAACTAAACTCAGGCCATTTCTATTCATCTATATGTCACCACGTGTAGCTAGAGTTTTCCTGCCTGGCCCACAGTCAGGACAAATCTGTATCACCCGCCAGTCCCACAGCTGCTCAGACCCAACCAAGTAAACACTGAGACTTATATTGCTTACAAACTGTATGGCCATGGCAGGCTTCTTGTTAACTGTTCTTATATCTTAAATTAATCCATTTCCATAAATCTATACCTTGCCACGTAGCTCGTGGCTTACTGGCATCTTCACATGCTGCTTGTCATGGCGGTGGCTGGCAGTGACTCCCTCCTCAGCCTTCCACTTCCCAGAATTCTCTCAATTCTCCTCTCTGTTAGTCCCACCTATACTTCCTGCCTGGCCACTGGCCAATCAGTGTTTTATTTATTGATCAATCAGAGCAATTTGACATACAGATCATCCCACAGCACTTCCCTTTTTCTTTTTTTTTTTTCTTTTTAAAAAGGAAGGTTTTAACTTTTACACATCTCCAAAGCCAGCTTGGTATATTTGAGAATTTGGGCATAGCTTCTTTTACTACTTCCTGCTGGAGGGGGCACTATATATTATGGGGACACAAAGAAAATTTTAGGATTATGGAGTAGTCCATGAGGCTGTATTGTCTGAGCTAGTTGTCTTCAAAGCATTATGGATGTTGGATCATCTGGGCCATGGTGTCATTGGAGACCTTTCAGGGGGTCTTGGCTGGTCAAACCTGATGTATCTTAATCTGGAACAAATCCATAGCCTCTGGCTTTCTGTGGAAACAAAAGCAGAGCCTCCTTTCCAAAGCAACAAATCCTTTGATCCAAATTTTGAAGTCAAGGTATCTTTAGCTTTTACAATCAAATGCTTTTCTTCAATTACAAATATCAAAGAGAACATAATCCAGATTCTCTGTATGATAGCCATCTTTACGTGGCTTATTTTTTATATTACCTTGAACCTATTGCATTAAACTGCAGCATTCTAAGACTGAAAAGGCACTGTGGCTGCTGGTTCCATCCACTTCAGCTTCCCAACATGGTGGTGGTACGTTTTCTGCCAGCTCTGGGTGCCATGAACTCTCAGAAATAGTGGGTGTATGCTTCTATCAAAGCAGGATAGAAACCTCTTTTTGTTTTGTACTAGCAAAGGCTAAATCCACCACGCATCTTAATGTGCTACTTGCAAAGACCTCATTTCCGCCATATTGCAGGTCGAGTGCACACACCAGGAATCCACCATAGTACTCAAACATGCAGGCTGCCACTAGCTTGAAAGAGACAACTAGGAACTGTTTTTAGCTCCGTTTTAGAATCTTTTATTCAGGTTTTAGGTGGAAACTCTTGCCAACACGTTGGGCACCAACCATGTGTCCTGTGGCTTTACCTGTGTGCCTTTACATGCTGCTCCCTGGATGCCAGGATGCTGTCTTCTCCGCCTCTGCCTTTCCTCTTCCTGTCTCTCTAGTTAGAATGTTCTGCCTAAACTCATTCTGCCTTACCATTGGCCAAACAGCTTTATTTATCAACCAATCAGAGCAACATATAATCACAGCATACAAAACGATATCCCCATCATTTTCCCTTTTCTTTCTATTCAAAAGGAGGGTTTTAACTTCAACATAGTAAAATTACATATAACAAAACAGTTATCAAGCAACATTTTTGCAATTTTGAAATATGCAATATATTATCATCAGCTACAGTCACTGTGACGTGCCAAAATTCACTAGAAATTCTTCATCCTATCTAGCTGAAAACGTTACCATTTGCTCATGCTTTTTTGTTACCTTGCCCACTACCTAGTTTACCTAGTCTAAACATGACTTTTGATGTAAAGAGAAATACATTGTAACTTGAGATAATAAAAATATCTCTTACAAATGATACTTGATGAGCTAACACTAAATGAAAAACTCTAAGTTGCATTTCATTACATTTAACATTTAAATTTTCTCAAGCTAGAGACACAACTCAGAAGACAGAAGCATTTATTGCTCCTCCAGAAGACACAAGTTTGGTTTCTAGCACCCAAGTTAGAAGTATCACAACAGCTTGTAACACACACACATACACACACACACACACACACACACACACACAATTTTAAATACCTATTATGTTTTAAATAATCAGTTCTTTTCATGCCTAATAGTTATGTTCCATAAAGTATTTGATCACCATTTCATGGTACAGTCCATTATGACAAGGAAGTCAAAGCAACATGTTGCTCTTGTAATTATATTGCAACTTGTTGGGAAAATGGGCATAGATCCCTAGTGGTCCTGCCACCTGATGCAAATGATAGAGTCAGAGCAATAAGTACTCTCTGGTTGTCCACAGTGGAGCTCTTCTGCTTGCCAATCTTTGCTGCTATTGTGTTTATTAAAATTCAGTAAACAAATACAAACACATAAAATGCTTTCAAATAGCCTCTTACTTCACTGTTTTGAAGCTATATGTTTCAATGACTTCTCTGTATCTGTATCCACTGACAACTAAATCACTGAATGAGACCAGATGCAGCAGCAAATCCAGACAACTAATAAAATTCTTGGCATTTGCTTTACAATGCCTCTGCTGTGGGCATAGCAGATGGTAGCATTTGTGCTGAGATTGTTATTAATTCTTTAAAGAACACTAGCAAAATCACTGATGTCAAGGAATATCAGATATTTATGAAGGCTTGCATTCATCCTGCTTTTTATGTTATTTTTGTACAATGCATATTTAAAGATACACAAAGATCTGTTCCCTTTTGCTTTTTAAACCTAATACATTGTTAAATGATTGAAATTACCCACATTCTTGTTATGACTGTGAAATCAATAACCTAGAGAGAAAAGGTTTTAGGTAACAAATGCATTGCTAAAAGATGTATGAAAAATCTTAAAAGAAAGTATATCTTTTAGACTCAGAAAAAAAGCTCACTTTTTATTTCTTAACAAAAGCAAGTAAACATAAGCTTAAAGAGCAACCCAATCACAAACAACATGAATCCCACTACACATTCTTCATGTTTATTCACCATGTAATGAAAGAGGCTTCCCAGAAATAAAAACTGTAAATATACATAAGAGAATAATGTAAACAAGATAAAAAGCTAAGATGTTGTTCTATATGGTACAGAAAGTATCTTAACAGGTCTTATTAATAAAAGTAAACCTGGAAACATGTACTGGGGTCAACGCTGGAAAATCAGAGAAGCAGAACAAGCCACAGATTCCTCACCTCGCAATTCCTCAGCTGATCCTGTTTCCTCAGACTGGAAGCCTCTGCGTCCTTATCCAAATGAATCTCAGCTGAACTGCTTCTCGAAAGCCTGAAAGCTTAACGGACTAGTTCCTGGTTTTCATGCCTTTTATACCTTTCTGCTTCCTGCCATCACTTCCTGGGACTAAAGGCTCTTGTTACCATGCCTGGCTGTTTCCAGTGTGGCCTTGAACTCACAGAGATCCAGACGGATCTCTGCCTCTGGAATGTTAGGATTAAAGGCATTTGTGCCACCATTTTCTGGCCTCTATATCTAGTGGCTTTTCTGTTCTCTGACCCCCGATAAGTTTATTGGGGTGCACAATATGTCAACCACAATATGGGGACCTTACATTGTTTACTGTCTTATCTACTTTCTTGTCAAAGGAAAGAAACATGGAAGGACTGACAGTAGCTCTTTTTCAAGGACTGTGTTTAGTCTAAAAAGATGAGGGTTTTTAATGATAATGAAACAGGAACAATAAGCTAGGAGGCATGACATACAATGCTCGGAGGTAGGTCAAATTTTTCCAAAACAAAATAAACTCTTCTGCAGCATTGAAAATAACCTGATTATTGTGCTACTGTGGTTGTTAAAAAGGACAATTTCAAGGAGGTGATATTTTTCTTTTTGAAATGTCTATTACCTTGATATTTGTGATGGTTTCATGGGCATATGCATATGTTGATTCCATCAAATGTGTCCAATAAATATTTTCATTAGTTTTGCACATAATTTGGAACTCAAAAATTCTGTTTAATAAAAGAAGCAATTTTTCATAGTAAATTTATAAATTGTGAAAGAATTTGTAGATGTAATTCTAAACAGTCTTACTAAATAAGAAACACAGAGCCAAATAAAGTGTTAAAAGCCCGAGAGGTCAGAGCACTAGCAAATAGCTTTTAGCTTACCAGCCACTGCCGCCCTTCCCCTGAGAAAAGAGTCCTACTTCCTGTGTGTCTGTATTTTTTATTGACTTCCTATTCTGCCTTCTCATTGGTTCTAAACCCAACCACATGATTTCTTCGTCACTGCCTGTCTATACAGACCTCCAGGTCTCTATGGTTGGTACTTGGATTAAAGGCACTTGTCACCAAGCTGGCTATGTCCTTGAACACACAGACTCTGCCTGTCATGTGATCGGGATTAAGGGCGTGTGCTATCACTGCCAGACTTCTTCTAAATGGCTTGCTATTAGCTCTGAACCCCAGGCAACTTTATTTATTAACATACAAATAAAATCACATTTCAGCACAAACAAAATATCACCATATTTTCCCCCTTCTATTCTAACAAAAAGAAAAAAAGAGAAATGTTATAATTAATATAAGAAAAACTATATACAATAAGTACAATAACTCTATACAATATATACAAGCAATAAATACCTAAACAATATCTAGTTCATTTGCATTTGACAAATTCAGAGAAAATAATTCCATTATCTATCCTATTTTGGTAAGTCCAAAATGTACCTGATTCACTTTCTATCCTAACTTATATTACTAGCAGAACTATCTTACAATGTCTTTCAAATTTATACACTTACACCTCTTTAGTGAGTTTCTTTTCCAAAATTCTTAACAAGAAAACCTATAACTATCAAATCTTTAACTATAACTATAACTATCTAATCTTCAACTCCCTCAGAGAACCAAGAAGGAAATAATATTACCTAAAAAAATAAAAACAGGAAGTACACGCAAGCGGCTTCCAAAAAAGTTGTGAGTTGACAGAAATAGCCAGCTGCCTGAATAGTCACCCAAGGTTTCTCCACAGCATTGGGGCATCATCTTCGGCCTATAGTCTTAACATATCTCACAGACTCATTTGTGAAGTAGAATGTACATAAGGCCTACAGTTCGACCTCACATTCAGTGAGAGTAGTCTATGTACCAGATAAACCTGAATTCCACCAGTGTCATGTCATGATTCAGGATTTTAAATTCTATAAATTGTTGGTGTTTTTGGAATTCATCTGTCCATTCTTCTCGGCTTGTGGGTGGCTTCATCTCTTTTATTAAATGCTAGTCTACCATTGAGAGGTTAGACTCCATCACCCTAGTTACTCCTTCAAGAATGTTTCAGCTACTCTTCTACTGCACACCAGAAGCCATCGGTCCACTGCCTCTTCAGCTGCTTTCAAAAAAAGGGGCACTGTACCTTTTCTGGATTGCAAAAGCCACTTCAGTGATGGTGCCATATTGTCCTGGCCTCAGAGGACACTTGCTGCTAAAGCCAGAACCACACTTGTCTTGGCAAGAATCAATAGTCCTTTGTTTTGTGTCCTGTCTGGTCATTTGGTTCTGTTTGTCAGCTCTCAATTTGAGGACAATTTGTTGCCCAGTGGCTGACTTTTGCTACAATAAAAGTTAACTCCATGTGCGTTTTCTTCAATGCCCATATCTTCTTTGAAGTAGATTGGTGCTGCCAGGAGCCAAAATGCCTCATAGTCATAAAAAAA